>ONZH01020578.1:0-35835 GCA_900303285.1 Rhinella marina | reverse complement strand
CATGTGTCACTTTATCAATTCATAACTTTGGGATTCTTTCACCGATTCGACTGATTCCAAGATTGTTTTTTCGTGACACATTGTACTCCACGACAGTGGTAAATTTGAGTCAATATAAATCACCTTTATTTATAAAAAAATCCTAAATTTACAGAAAATTTGGAAAAATTTGTAATTTTCAAACTTTGAATTTCTCTGCTATTAAGGCAGATAGTGATCCCTCACAAAATAGTTATTACTTTACATGTCCCATATGTCTACTTTATGTTGCCATCATTTTGTAGATGTAATTTTATTTTTTGGGGATGTTAGAAGGCTTAGAATTTTAGAATCAATTCTTAAATTTTTTTAGAAATTTTCCAAAACCATTTTTTTTAAGCACCAGTTCAGTTCTGAAGATACTTTGTGGGGCTAACATAATAGAAACCACCATAAATGACCCCATTTTAGAAACTACACCCCTCAAGGTTTTCAAAACTAATTTTACAAACTGTGTTAACCCTTTATGTATTCCACAAGAATTAAAGGAAAATGGAGATGACATTTCAAAATTTCACTTTTTTTGCAGATTTTCCATTTTAATCCATTTTTTCCTGTAACAAATCAAGGGTTAATAGCAAAAAAAAACTCAAAAATTATTACCCTGATTCTGCGATTTAAAGAAACACCCCGCATGTGATTGTAAACTACTGTATGGGCGCATGGCCAAGCGCAGAAGGAAAGGTGCGCCAGATGGTTTTTGGAGGGCGGATTTTGCTGGACTGGTCTTGAGACACCATGTCCCATTTGAAGCCCCCCCGATGCACCCCTACAGTAGAAACAACCAAAAAGTGCCCATATTTTGGAAACTAAGGGATAAGGTGACAGTGTTATTGATACTATTTTGGGGAACATATGATTTTTGATCACTTTATATTACACTTTTTGTTAGGCAAGGTAAACAAAAATGGCTGTTCTGGCTGTTTTTTTATTTTATTTTTTTTACTGTGTTCACCTGAGGGGTTAACTAATGTGATATTTTTGTAGAGCAGGTTGTTACGAACGTGGCAGTACCTAACATGTATAGTTTTTTATTTTTATTTAAGTTTTACACAATAATATCATTTTTGAAACAAAAAAAATCATGTTTTAGTGTCTCCATTGTGAGAGCTGTAGTTTTTTTATTTTTTGGGCAATTGTCTCAGTTAGGGGCTCATTTTTTGCGGGAAGAGGTGACGGTTAGATTGGTACTATTTTGGGGGGCATATGCCTTTTTGATCGCTTGGTATTACACTTTTTGTGATGTAAAGTGACAAAAATTGGCTTTTTTGACCCTGTTTTTATTTTATTTTTTTTACTGTGTTCACCTGAGGGGTTAACTCATGTGATATTTTTGTAGAGCAGGTTGTTACAGACGTGGCGATACCTAACATGTATAGTTTTTTTAATTTATTTAAGTTTTACACAATAATTTCATTTTTGAAACAAAAAAAATCCATGTTTTAGTGTCTCCATTGTGAGAGCTGTAGTTTTTTTTATTTTTTGGGCGATTGTCTCAGGTAGGGGCTCATTTTTTGCGGGAAGAGGTGACGGTTAGATTGGTACTATTTTGAGGGGCATACGCCTTTTTGATCGCTTGCTATTACACTTTTTGTGATGTAAAGTGACAAAAATAGCTTTTTTGAACCTGTTTTTATTTTTATTTTTTTACGGTGTTCACCTGAGGGTTGGGACATGTGATATTTTTGTAGAGCAGGTTGTTACGAACGTGGCGATACCTAACATGCTTGGGGTATTTTTTATCTTTTTTTACTAATTTCAAATTTGAGTTTTGGGGGGAAAAAGGGATTTTTTTAACACTTTTTTTTACACTTTTTTTTTAAATTTTTTTACACTTTTTTTTACACTTTCTTAGACTCAGACCCACTTGGTTCTTGAAGATCCAGTGGGTCTGATTGTTCTATAATACACTACAGTACACTGTATAGTGTACTGCAGTGCATTTTCACTCTTGCTAAGCCTTGTCAGGCTCCTGCCTTTAGCAGGAGCCTGATGAGGCTTAGCTTACACCATGGCAACCGAGACGCTTCTGAAAGCGTCTGGTTGCCATGGTAACCATCGGGACGCTGCCACAGCAGAGCAGCGTCCCGATGGAAGGGAGAGGGAGCTTCCTCCCTCTCATCTGGCCACACCATCGGCGCTGCCAGCGCCCGATGGGAGAGGGAGGGACCGCGGCATGGAAGGGGTTAAACTGCTGACATCGGTGCCAGCACCGATGTCAGCAGTTTCAAGCAGAGTATCAGCTGTATGCTGATACTCTGCTTGAAAACGCTCGGCCATCCTGAAATTGCGGGCGGCACTCTCGCCGCAGCCGCCCGCACATCGCCCACCCGCCCGCCCGCTATATCTCCCCCCCACCCACCCAAACGGCCATCAAAGAAAACAGTGGGGTGGGGGGGGGATATATATATATACACTCACCGGCCACTTTATTAGGTACACCTGTCCAACTGCTCGTTAACACTTAATTTCTAATCAGCCAATCACATGGCGGCAACTCAGTGCATTTAGGCATGTAGACATGGTCAAGACAATCTCCTGCAGTTCAAACCGAGCATCAGTATGGGGAAGAAAGGTGATTTGAGTGCCTTTGAACGTGGCATGGTTGTTGGTGCCAGAAGGGCTGGTCTGAGTATTTCAGAAACTGCTGATCTACTGGGATTTTCACGCACAACCATCTCTAGGGTTTACAGAGAATGGTCCGAAAAAGAAAAAACATCCAGTGAGCGGCAGTTCTGTGGGCGGAAATGCCTTGTTGATGCCAGAGGTCAGAGGAGAATGGGCAGACTGGTTCGAGCTGATAGAAAGGCAACAGTGACTCAAATTGCCACCCGTTACAACCAAGGTAGGCAGAAGAGCATCTCTGAACGCACAGTACGTCGAACTTTGAGGCAGATGGGCTACAGCAGCAGAAGACCACACCGGGTGCCACTCCTTTCAGCTAAGAACAGGAAACTGAGGCTACAATTTGCACAAGCTCATCGAAATTGGACAGTAGAAGATTGGAAAAACGTTGCCTGGTCTGATGAGTCTCGATTATAATGTACTTTTAATTAGCTGTAGCAGCCGATTGGGTTTATCGGAACGCATCAGGCGTCCGAGTGAAGTTTAGATAGGACAAGACTTTGGAGGAATATTTTCTGTTTGTTCATTAGACCAGAGGCCCGACATAGGGCATAGGTCCATATCGAAATCCAGAGTAATATAACTGATTAATAGTAGAGGTCCTGATCAGACGTGATCTAGGCTACTGACCTTAATATTTAATGGGGCATGAAAATAAATGTCCTTTAAAATGATGGTCTATTAAAAAGAACATTATTCTAAACAGATATTCCTCCTTCATACAAGTTTATAAGAATAGAAGCAGTCGAGCTGCTACAAGTGGTTTTAAGTTTAAATACACGTGGGGTAATAGCAAATAATAGGTTATTTTTAGTAAAGAAATAAAGGTTACTTTTTATTTTAGGGCCTAGAAAGGGATCATGATAGCTTAGCTATTTATGGGAAAATGTCATAAAGCTGGAATCATCTCAGACTGGTTTCTTGAACATGACAATGAGTTCACTGTACTCAAATGGCCTCCACAGTCACCAGATCTCAATCCAATAGAGCATCTTTGGGATGTGGTGGAACGGGAGATTCGCATCATGGATGTGCAGCCGACAAATCTGCGGCAACTGTGTGATGCCATCATGTCAATATGGACCAAAATCTCTGGGGAATGCTTCCAGCACCTTGTTGAATCTATGCCACGAAGAATTGAGGCAGTTCTGAAGGCAAAAGGGGGTCCAACCCGTTACTAGCATGGTGTACCTAATAAAGTGGCCGGTGAGTGTATATTATATTGCTAATTTTTTTTTTTTTTTTAAATTTTACAGTTTATTGCAGCACGATCGCTGCGATTGGCTAGTCTGAACAGACTAGCCAATCACAGCGATCGCTAGCCCGGGACCGCCCCCATTGGTCCCGGGCTGGTTAGCTGAGACCCCTGGCTGTAAGTAACAGCCGGGGTCTCAGCACTGTCACCATGTCATCAGACATGGTGACAGTTTAATGCCATGACGGCTTATCCCGTCATGGGGCGGCAAGCGGCTCCTGCCCATGACGGGATAAGCCGTCATTCGGCGTTAAGGTGTTAAAGACTACACTTCAGCTACAGAAGTGCGATTCAGATTTCTGCAAGCAGCACAGCAGATATATACTGCAGTCTGTAGAGTCACTGTCTGACCCTACAGATACAGAATACCCTACAGTGTTGCTTGCTGTAATCTGTGCTGTATATCATACAGTAGGTGCTCTCACAGTGTCATATAGTGTGTGATACTGTAAGGCATCTATTCTAATAATAGCATTTTGTGCACACGTGTGCAAGCTCACTTCATACATCCTATACATATATAGACGTATATATAGAGATATATCCAGCCATATGTCCAATGCCCTGTCTTCCAGCCAGTCCACTCATGAGAGTCAGGGGAGTGGACCTGTCCATCCTCCACCTCGCCCTCCTTCTCCCCAGCCTGAACCCTCCAAGGTCCAATCCCATGTGGAAACTTACTCCCTGGAACTCTATACTGATCCCTTCCCTGATGTGCTACCGGAGGAGATGCTCTGCCCCGATACGCAAGAGCTGGTGCAGTGTCAGGGTGGTGAGGGTGGGGATTTACCTGTGGTGTCTGAGGAGGTAGTGGACGATGATGAGACACAGGTGTCAGGAGGTGAGGTAGTTGTCAGGGAAGTAAGTCAGAGTGGGGACTCTGAGGAAGAGCTGGGTGATGATGAGGGGACAGATCCGACTTGGGTGGATCAAGCACACGAAGATAGCGGTTCTGAGTGTGAGGCAACATCAACACCACAACCGGTTGGGAGAGGCAGTAGGCTGGGCAGAGGGAGAAGCAGGGCCCGAGCTACTACTCCCCCAAGTGTTCCCAGAGGTCAAGCTTCAGGGCGCAAAGCTCAACACTCTGTAGCTTGGGAGTATTTTAGGGATGAAGAGGGCGATTGACAGGTAGCGGTGTGCAACCTGTGCCACACCAAGATTAGCAGGGGAGGCAACAATAAGAACCTGACCACAAGTAGCATGCGCAGGCATTTGGAGAAGAAACGCCCCACTAAGTGGTTTGCACTCCAGTCAGCTGGTGACGGTGACACTGTTGCTTCAGCCCCTGTGTCACATGCTGTCAGTGACATAGTATCCCCTGGCTGGGACGCTCCAGCCTCCAGCCCTGCAAGGACCCTTCCAACTCCATGTCCGTCCCCTCCTCCACTCATTTGTCCCAGCACAGTGTTCAATTGTCACTACACCAGACCTTTGAGCGCAAGCGCAAGTACACAGCCGCCCACCCCCATGCACAAGCCTTAAACATGCAGATCAGTAAACTGCTGAGCCTGGAGATGTTGCCGTATAGGCTTGTGGAAACGGAAGCTTTCCGCAACCTCATGGAGGTGGCAGCCCCCCGTTACTCAGTCCCCAGTCGCCACAATTTCTCCCGCTGTGCCGTCCCCGGCCTACACTGCCACATGTCAGATAACATTATCCGTGCCCTCAGCAACGCGGTTTGTGGGAAGATCCACCTAACCACAGACACGTGGGCAAGTACCGGTGGGCAGGGACACTACATCTCCCTCACAGCACATTGGGTGAACCTGGTGGAGGCTGGGACCGAGTCTGACCGTGGGCCTGCTCATGTGCTACCCACACCCAGAATTGCAGGACCAACTTCGGTGTCTGTTTCACCGGCACATTATGCCTCTTAATCCAAACCCCCCCTTCACCTCCCCCTCCTCCTCCTCCAAAAGAGTATTGATGGCCACATTGCCAAGAGTCAGTAGCTCAATGCGCAGCAGCACTGCGGTGGGGAAGCGTCAGCAGGCCGTGCTGAAACTGCTTAGCTTGGGCGACAAGAGGCACATGGCTCAAGAGCTGTTAGAGGGCATCAGGGGGGAGACCACTGTGTGGCTGGCGCCGCAGAACCTGCAACCAGGCCTGGTTGTTTGTGACAATGGGCGTAACCTGGTGGCGGCTCTGAAACTTGGTGGACTCACACACGTGCCATGTATGGCCCATGTACTAAACATAGTGGTCTGCCGGTTTCTTAAGACCTACCCAAGATTGCTGTGTTGCTCACCAAGGTGCGCCGCATCTGTGCACATTTTAGGACAGCGCCGACAGGCTGACGTTCATCAAGATGAACAAGTCGTGGATATCCCCCCACTTCTCTTCCCCACCGCAGGATAGCAGCTGAAGTCCCTAAGAGCCCTTGTATCCCCCTCCTCTTCCTCCTCCTCTTCCTCCTCCTCCATCACAGTTGCTGACGCAACAATTTTTACAGAGGGCCAACAGGCTCTCTACACACAATCTTTACGGAAGGCCAACATGCTCTCTACACACAATGTTTATGGAAGGCCAACAGGGTCTCTACACACAATCTTTACGGAAGGCCAACAGGCTCTCTACACACAATCTTTACGGAAGGCCAACAGGCTCTCTACACACAATCTGAGGTCCTGAGGTTCAAGTACTACTGGCTTTTGAAAATTTTACTCCTCCTCTGCTGCGCCTACTGTCTCTCCAAAAAAACTTCTTTCTGAGGCCCAACTACTGTGGTACTGGACTGATCCAGGTGCAGGTGACCAGACCTCATGTCAGCACTGATCACTGGGTCAGTCCGCTACCAGTGTCCGCCACCTTACAGCAGCCATTCACATCCTGTCACCTAGCTTTCTCATGTATGATGCTGGAAAATATGACTTGATCTAAACATAAGTGATAAATTCTGACACACATGGCTATTAACTTCTATTAGATCGTCATCACCCAGCTTTATTAGAGTCCTGATCAACAAGTTGTCATTCAGAAATCTCAGAAAGTTGGGTGACAGCTTCTCTATGCTTGAAAGTGGTAATGGTTTCACCGTCTTGAATTCACATCCCTGGGAAAGCTGGGTCTTCCTGGAATGAATAGATATTTGTCATTCTGAACCTGGGAAAGCTGGGTTATACATATCTTGTCATTCTTGTAAATCAAGTTGTCACTCTGCTTTCACAAGTATCTGAATGGCAATTATACAGCCAGATTTAAAATGGTGAAACTCCACCCAGCTTTCCCAGAGTCTTGAATGACAGATCATTGCCCTGGTTTGGTAATGGTGTGTGTATGTGTGTGTGTGACACTTGGTGTCAGGATCAGTCCTGCAGCAGTGGGGATTAGGTGGACGAATGATATGTATTGCACAGTCCCTGCCCAGTGCCTCCCCCTGCACATGTGACCATGCCATCACTGAAGGTCCTGTCACTCCTCGCACTGTATCTGCCTGCTCCATGCATGCTGCCCCTGGTGTTCCTTATCCATTTCCGTGGTGTTTCCATCACTTTCTGAGGTTTTCAGGTGTTTAGGCAACCTTGCCTGTAAAGAACTTTGGTCCCCCGCAAAAATGCTTGGATCTCCCATTGACTTCAATAGGGTTCGGTATTCGGATCGAACAACTGAAGTTCCGGAAATGTTTGACTCGAACACCGAGCACATAAGCATTCTCTACAATGCATACATCTGTTAATTCCCTGTATCTTATAGTTTAGAATAAAGCTAAAAGTATTTTGTTTTGTTTTCCCACCGTGGCATTGAAAGAACATACTAGCATTGAATAGTTCATTTCATGTAGCTTCTATGAAAACCATTGATGGATCAAATTTTACTAGCTTTAATATCTTATGTCTTATATCCAATTCTGAACTGTTATTATTGAAGCTGCCTATGTAGACACAACTGGAATAATATAGATTACTCATTAGATTAAAACTGATTGCTACATTTGTGGATGTTAAGAGAGAGAGAATATTGAAAAAGAGTAAATACACCATTGCTGGATGGATGGGGGACATTACAGTATATGACATGCACTGTAAGTTGTGGGAACAAATAGTCATTAAATCACGTTTATTGTAAAAGCTTAAAAAAAGACCCACTTCAGAGTCTAGTTCAGAGTACTTTAAGTCCCTCTACAAGCTCCCGTCTCTGCTGCTTCTAGTTCCAGTCTACACAAATAACTGCTGCCAGCCAATCATTGGCTTCAGCAGTGACCTGCATTTATGTACTATAGATGGCACATCATGCTTAAGATTGGATGTATGATTTGGGTGTCTGATCTGAGGTCTGATGAAGATTGTGGGTCTGATATGGGGCCTTATCGGAGGTCTGATGAAGATTGGAGGTCTGATTTTGGGGTCTGATGCAGATTGGGGCCTGATCTGACATCTGATGAGGTTTGGGGGCCTGATGAGGATTGAAAGTATGATCTGAGGTCTGATTAAGATTGGGAGTCTGATGAAGATTGGGGGTCTTATTTTAGGGTCTGATGAAGACTGAAGCTGCTTATTACTCAATGGTTCGTCATCACCAAATAGAAATACTATTTTTGGAATACTATATTGTTAATTCAAGCCAAAATAAGGGATATTTATTAAGCTTAATTCACCAGAAAACTGCCTTAATTGGTAGCAATATCTGGCATACATGCCTTGTACCACATTTACCGTATGGTGTGTTAGACAACTTTTTAGCACAAACTGAGCCAACATATACAAAAAGTACACCAACATTTTGACAGAATTTAGACAAAACAGTCTAGCAATGCATCAAATTTTTCATCCAGTATAAGCCACTGTGATAAATCTGTTATAACTTTACTATTGTGCCTGAGCCTGAATTCTGGTGCATAGTGAATAAGGACCGGCAATCACTTTCTTGAGAAACGTTTATTCAAAGCATAACACCATAATCAGTGACTAGTTTCGGCTCAAGCCTGAGCCTTTTTCAAACTGCAATATATGCTATACTAGTGGGACGCCTTCCCTGGACGCACTCATCACATACAAACCACAGTGCCGACCTTCTTCAATACTGAATTCTGGTGTAGTCTGCACCAAATATGGTGCAATTTGGCTCAACTCTTTATCATCAAAGTAAGCCCTGTGCCTCATATGCTAAGGGAGAATGGCATTGTGGGGATAGGATGTGTCTTAAGATAATGTTGACCAAAATTTGGCACAAAATTCTGTCACAAACTAAGCCAACCAAAAGCTGGTGTAAAGTTAGTCAACCTATGTGATAAACTTGTTATATCTTTAGTAGGTCTAAATATTAAGCAGGATTAAAAAATCTACCCCCATGATTATTCTTGTGATGTCAAAATTATTAGTACAAGTATTAGTACAACTGACATGTTGTGGTTGAAGGACAGTCCAATGGTCTGATAAAGGTTGTAAAACAAAAAACCTTCACATTTTGCCTGGATTATCCTGAAAACCAGAAACTAAGGCTACTTTCAAACTAGCGGCAGCACGGATCCGGCGGGTGAAGGGTCCCGCCGGATCCGTGCTGCCGCAGGTGCACGTGTGGGGCCGGAATCACGCTCCAGCCCCACACGTGTTAGACACTGTCTCTTACCTGTCCCAGCAGCTCCGGACACCAAAGCAGGAGGAGGACGGCGCGCACAATGGAAGGGAAGGTAAGATTCCCCACAGCGCCCCCTGCTGGAGGGAGCTGTGGGAAAAGTGCAAAGTGACGGATCCGTCATGAACTCCATTGAAAGTCGATGGAGGACGGATCCGTTTACTATTGTGTCACACCGAACGGATCCGTCCCCATTGACTTGCATTTGGGGTCATGCCGGATCCGTCTTGGTGCAGATGCCCAGACCGGAGAGCAAACCACAGCATGTTGCGGTTTGCTCTCTGGTCTGGAGACTGAAGAGAACTGAACGGAATGCATTTAGGAGACATGCACCAGAATTCAGTATTGAAGAAGGTCGGCACTGTGGTTTGTATGTGGTGACTGCGTCCAGGGAAGGCGTCCCACTAGTATAGCATATATTGCAGTTTGAAAAAGGCTCAGGCTTGAGCCGGGGACAAAACTGAATTGTTTTATTCCGGTATTGAGCCCCTATGACGGAGCTCAATACCGGAATTTGTAAACGCTAGTGTGAAAGTACCCTAAAAGAACTTTCACTGTGACTGAAGAGTGCACAGTGACTTTTACTACATGTGGATCCGGAATTGGGAGCCAACTCCAGCTTCTCAGATTTGGTTGAGTGCCATGTCATTATGTACTGTAATAAAAAAAAAATATATATATATAGGCAGATTTATCAACAAGGTGTAAAATAAAACTGGTTTAGTTGCCCATAGAAGCCTTTTATTTTCCAAAAGAGCTCTTAAAAATGAAAGTTGGAACCTGATTGCTTGCTATGGAGAGCTTAGCCAGTTTTCCTTTACATCAGTTTTGATAGTGTTACATACTAATGGAGTTAGGCCCTGTTCACACGTCAGTTATTTGATCAGTTATTTCCATCAGTTATTGTAAGCCAAAAGCAGGTGCGGGTCAATAACACAGAACAGTTACAATCTTTTCATTATACCTTATCTCTGTGTATCCTCCACCCCTGGTTTTGGCTCACAAAAACTGATGGAAATAACTGATCAAATAACTGATATGTGAACAAGGCCTTAGTTGTACATTGTATTCTTGCAGCATTTACTTCCATGCATTCAAAAATGTCTTCATCTTATCATTTATAACTTGTATTAAATAGACTCAGCAAAAATAAAATGAAAAGCAGTTATTTAGTGGCTTTAGCTTTTATGTCAAATGTAATATTCTTTGTTTCATATACTTTTCTTCAAACCATCTTAAAACTTTTAGAGTTTACATTGCAGTTAGATTTTTATTTGATAAGTGAAGGCATGGTAAACTAGATTGATAGTTTCAGTTAAAATCTGACACAGTAATAAAATGCATCCTAAAGATCTGTTGTTGCTAGTAGCAGTATGTGCTGCTACACTAATGAAACAAATGTACCTCATGAGAAATTAGTACCATCATAGGTAAAGCATACATAGCTGATTTATCCTTCAACTAAAGCTAAATTACTTTAATAAACTTTTACACCAGGACCTAAACTTGATGTTTCCCTTATTTCAGACTACAGAAAATGCAAATGGTTGTAAAAGTCAATTATTTCCTACCAAAGCAAATAATATGTTTACACATTATACAATAGATCTAAAGTAACATGTCCCTCTATATCGAGTCCAGGATGAAGTTACCATAATAAAGGGACTTAGCTAATAATAATAGCAAAAATATTATAATATTACTGTATAATAGTATGGATTTACCAGACCACTATGAACAGCCTCAAACACTTCCTTTTTGTATTCAGCTAGCCAAATATTTCCTGCAATAAAAGCTTAAATGTATGTAGTGGATATTAAAGGGCATCTGATACTAAACAATAGTTTGTTTGTCATGCACATTTGGAGAGATATGCCAGAGGGAGAGTGAGAGCGATCTACGTTGTTTGGCCAAAAGGGTCAAGTGTCTCAATTGCCTATTTGAGATATATCTACTGTAGCTGATAATGAAGAAAAAAGCCAATAAAATGTATTGGCTCCACTGAGGCCTTGTTCCTCTCACCAGAAGTAATGTGAGACTTGCTTAGTCGTGTGCCTATGACGTTACAGTTCACTTCTGCACCTAAATACTGTTTCAAAATCCTAAGCCTAACGTCTGGTTTTGTGCCTCAGTCCAACAAGACCTCAGCGGAACCAATACATTTTATTGTCGTATGGAGCACATATTCTAAACAAAATTTTCAAGCCAATCGAATTCGGATACAGTAGTCCGAATCCGATTTGCTCAAGCCTAACCTGACTATAAGATGCAGATTTCAGAGAAGGGAAAAAAAATTCATCAGACCTCAGATCAGACCCCCAAATTCGACTCTTAATCTTCATCAGACCTCAGATCAGACCTCCAATCTTCATCAGACTCCAGAATCAGACCCCTACTCTTCATCAGACCTCAGATTATACCCCCAATCTTCATCAAATGCCAAAATCAGATCCCCTATCTTCATCAGACCCCAAAATCAGCCCCCCAATCTTCATCAGACCTCACATCCTCATCAGATCTCTGATCAGACATCAATCTTCATCAGACGGCAAAATCAGAACCCCAATCTTCATGAAACCTCAGATCAGACCCCAAATCCTAATCAGACTTCAGATTAGACCCCCAAATCAGACACCCAGTCTTCATCAGACCTCGAGAGATCCAGTGCGCTCTTCCTGCAGTGCTTCACTGAGACCTGATGTTGCAAACAACATCCTTATGCTGTACGCAGTCAGTTTACTTGCAAATGGCTCAGGACCTCCTCCTAAGGCATGTTGCAACGGATCAGTGTGTAGAAATCCCAGATCAGTGTGTAGAAATCCGGCAACACCTCAGTTTTCTCTTAATGCTTCTTTATTTCGTCACATGAATATACATATCGCATTGGACGCGTTTCGGCCCATCCAAGCCTTTATCAACAGATCTGTTGATAAAGGCTTAGATGGGCCGAAACGCGTCCAATGCGATATGTATATTCATGTGACGAAATAAAGAAGCATTAAGAGAAAACTAAGGTGTTGCCAGATTTCTACACGCTGTATGCAGTCAAGACACAGCACAGTGTAGCGCATAAGACCAGGGATATTTTATCCCAACTTTTGAAGGAAAAAAGTGTCCTATGGAGCAAATAATACAATACTTCACTATAGTAAGGGGTCTGCTAACTATGCAGTCTTGCGCCCTCTCCACTTTGATTGAAAGGGACAGAATCCATGATGTTTTCATTGCCTGGTCCTGAGGGTGGGTCAGTTGCAGTGAGACCAGAACCTCTAGGTGTAATAGCAATGCCCCTGTTGCTCCTAGAGGCTCATTTCCCTATATTAAAACATAATTTTTCTCACCAATGTGGACACATATGAACTTGGGGACAAGTGCACATGCAACAGGTCAGCCAGTTTCATAGGTACAAATCTGCTGACAGATGCCTTTCAATATTTTTGATCAGCAAGTAGGGCATAGCATGTAATGATCCTAGTAACAGAGATTCTGTCCGCTGTGTGAATGGAGCGATGCTCAAGCATACATGCTGCAACTCTATGGAACTGCTGGAGATTAGCAAGTCCTGTATTTGGCTTCTGGTTTGCAGTCCCCTAGAGGTAAATAAAGTAACACTAAGGATTTCTAACTTTAGCTCCAAAGGCAAACGGTCCCCCACCCCGTTTGCATGATTGTGGGGGTATCTACAATAGAGTTTTGTGCTACAACATAAAAAGAAAAGTAATTAAAAATGTTTCACATACAGTATGTATTATTGAGATATTGGGAAAATGCCCCAAGAGTGTCTAGAACAGGCTGTGACTTTTGGAAGAACACATCTTATCCTAGCCCTGCTTAAATTTCTGCATTTGTCACCAGAGACTTAACTCCCATAGTGGCAGACCATGCAACTGCTATGGGGCCTAGGGCAAGAGGGGGCCCAGTCTTAGTTGGGATTATCTCCTCTTCTACTGGGGGTGAAAACTTGGTCAGGACTCCACCCTCTAAAGGAACAACTTTTAGCAAACTGAGGCAGTGGAAAAATGGTCCAAGGGTCATTGAAAAGGGTTTAGGCAGAAACCCTTCTGTCCTGTGTGTGGGGCCTGGTTTGATCCTTGCTATGGAGCCCTTACACCACTTTTACAATGTAATCTACATACACAGTAGGTTAATAGCTTAGGCAAGAGTTTAGCCTGGACAGGAGAAAATGCTGCTGCAGTTTATATCAGAGACTACGATAAAAAAGAGCACTCAGAAAAACACGAGCATGTAAAATCCATAGTTACTACACCGGACAAGAAATAGGATTGGGAATATCTGCATTTCTTTCCATTATGTATGGGACTCTTAGGCCCCTTTCACATGAGCGAGTTTTCCTTACGGGTGCAATGCGTGAAGTGAACGCATAGCACTCGCACTTATTCCTGACCCATTCATTTCAATGGGTCTGTGCACATTTTTTTCACCCATTAGTTCTGCGTTGAGTGAAAAACGCAGCATGTTCTATATTCTGCCTTTTTCACGCAGCCCTGGCTCTATAGAAGTGAATAGGGCTTCAGTGAAAAATGCATTGCATCCTGAAGCAAGTGCGGATGCAATGCATTTTTCACTGATGGTTGCTAAGAGATGTTGTTTGTAAACCTTCAGTTTTTTATTACGCGCGTGAAAAATGCATCAAAATGCATTGCACCAGCATGGAAAAAACTGAACAACTGAACGCAATCGCAGACAAAACTGACTGAACTTGCTTGCAAAATGGTGCGAGTTTTCCTGAACGCACCCTGAATGCATCCTGGCCTAATCCGTCACGCTCGTGAGAAGATTCTACAAGGACTTTCATCAGGCACTGCAACAGAGGGACAGTAAAAATTCTTATTACAGTTTTGTAGTATGGTCAATCTCC
Organism: Rhinella marina; assembly: GCA_900303285.1. Classification (NCBI taxonomy): domain Eukaryota; kingdom Metazoa; phylum Chordata; class Amphibia; order Anura; family Bufonidae; genus Rhinella; species Rhinella marina. Next base: position 21,463 of record ONZH01020578.1, on the reverse strand, counting down.
TTCCCCTGGGCTAATACAGTTGCCCACTAAATACTTTAGATTTTCTTTTTTTATCTAGTAGTTTACTTTTATGGAACATTTTAAGTTTATTATCTTATAGAAACTCATTAATATATCCGATATGATATATGGAATCATTTACAAAGTCAAAAAGGCTAAAATCCTGTATACACTGTACAATATAACCATGCTATCCTGTTGAGTTCTGACTTGTACACACGGTATTAACGAAAACAGCACAATTTCAGTAATATATTTACAGGCTACAGAAAAGAATAAATTGTGGTCTAGAAATATCAACAAATAGGAAGCAATGATTTATTTCATCTATTATTTTGTGCTGGCAATCTTCCTTTTTATTTCATATTATCATTTGACAAATGAATGCTAAATGTCATTTGTTCCCAAATATGTTCCTTTTGTTGCAGAAATAACAAACAAGGAAGCAAACAAATAGTGTTTGCTGTGGTTTCTGAAACATATGCTAATACATTTTTTATGCAAGAGGTTTAGTTATTCAACAATGTTCTTGCAAAAGTGCAGGAGTTGGAAAGCATATTTAAGAAAACTACATAGTGATCTTGTATGTATGACATGTCTTGTCCAAAATTATCACTGAAAGGAGGTTGTAGATTTTAAAAGAAACTTTAATGTATCTGTGGACTGGCAAAAATTACAATGAATATCATTTTTACAAAAGAGGAAATATACAGCAGCATGCAAAAGAATTCAATCCTGTAAAAAGCAGAACAGATTTGTCTGGATTACTAATGACTTTTTTTTTTGCAAACCAGTATACTGTTAAAGAGATTCTGTCAGCAGTATTATCTGAGGGATGCACAAACTGGAGACCCTCATTCCAATGTAGTGTTACTTCCTTTTTCCTTTTAAAGGTTATTATTATTATTATTATTATTATTATTATTATTATTATTATTATTGTTGTAATTTTATTATTTTTTTATTATTACTGGTATTATCAACTCCAGCATTGGAGTCCTTGAATTCATGAAATGCAACATTTCATGCTGTCTCATAGATGACTGAAAGTTTTCCTATATATAAGAAGGAAAATGCCGATAAAATTTGCACAGGAGCAGGGGCTGTATACCGGGTTCTCATGAAGACAAGGACTGTTGATTGCATGCATTGCACTAAGCAGACTCTAGCTCTCAGATCCTGCTGCAGCTGCTCACCACTAATTTTTCAGGATCAGGGTCTTTGTCATTGAATTATGCTGCTCTCAGATATGACAACATACAACTGGTGACAGATACCCTTTAAAATAAAGTTTCTACTGGTTAGCAGAATTTCAAATTAAAAAATAAAACTGAAAAATTGCACCTGTATAAATATCAACCCCTAATCCATGGAAGTGCCATAGTTACACAAATTAAATATATTGCCTTAAGGCGGTTGTGCAGTGCTAGGATTTTGATGCCCTACCCTCAGGATAGGCCACCAATATCAGATCGGCCAGAATCCAACTCCCGGGATCTCCTCACATCAACTTTTTGATGGGATCTCTGTGCTTGTGCATGCATGCGGCCTAGCTTGTAGTGGTAGTGCAATGTAAGTACAACGGCTCGTTCCATTCACTTGACGGTGTGCCGTTAAATAGTGAACGGCACACAGTACTCACATGAATGCCATGACCCCTTCAAACAGCTGATTGTCGGAGTTCTGGACATTAGACCCCCGCAGATCTAATATTGATGACCCCTGAAGATAGGTCATCAATGTCATAGCACTGCACAAACCCTTTAACATTTGGCTTACAACAGGCTACAATCTGCAAATTATTAAAATAAAAAGTCCCCCCTCCTTAATTGAAGTATTTTAGTCTGACTTTGTATTTCAAGGAAAACTATTATGATAACCAGAAAGCTTTCTATAAAAAGTAATGCTAAAGTCATAGATATAAGCAAGATAGGAAAAGGATATAAAATAATAGTTAAGTGTTCAATCAGTTGTGAGGAAGTTCCATTATACCACCCAAGCTCTGGTGCTATCTCTTACAACTCACCATCAGAGCAAGAAGGAGACTTGAGAGGAAGCCACAGAAACATCAACAATTACTAAAAACTTGAAACTGGAGATATAGTTCACTAGACAGTGAACTATATCAGGAGCCCTAAAGGCACTGCAATGCTGATAGGGAAAAATGGCTCCATAATGCATATTCCAATGCAGTATTCAACAATTTCTTTTCTGTCAGATCCTGCAGAAAAAGCAGACATGTGAATAATGAACTGAACAAAACTCTGTCAGCTGATGTAGTAGATTTGCCGTGTTAGGATATTTAAAAAAGCATTTTCAGTATGTCATGCAGTCACTTACCCACCCTTACACACTTTTTAGACCATTTATGCTAGAAAAGCCAAACATAAATTTTTGACTTCTGAAATGGCAGGTTGTATAGATTAATAAATATTTTTTTAAGTTTTATATTGAATCCATATCTGTTTTCCCCTATTTCATATGACAGATGATAGTCTGATCTCTGTAATGGTAACATCCTAGAAATTAACTGTTGTCAAAGCACTCAAAAAGTATGACCGCGTGTGTTAGATAGTATGCTCTTTAGACATAAATGGTTGCCCATGTAACGGGGACAGACTCAACTAGTAGATGCCCTCAATTATTGTGTCCCTGCTCCTGTATGCCTAAAATTTTCATGCATTTTCTATTCTTAGCTGGATTTACAGACAATTTAGAAGTAACTATGTACATCTCAAACTCATAAGTATGTCTGTTTGCTGCATTTAAAGACCAATAAATAACTGCATAACTTTCTGATTTAAAAAGTACAAGTGAACTCTGAGCATCCTTTGAATGTAATTTCCAATTATTTCTTTCAGAAAGTTTTCAGCATCAAACAGGTAGAATAACGGTAGGACATATTGTGACATTAGCATAACAACTAACAGTAATAATGAAACAATCATCTCTGAGATAGGATTCCCGAGGATTGAAAAGGCTTATCAGCAGGCAATCTAATATAAATATAAGAAACAAATAACAATATTTTATGAGCCTAAATCATACTCAGATTAAGAGGATAAATGATTATCTGATGGATTCCAACATGTAAAGTATAGGACTGAAAAGTTGTTCTTCTGGAAATTATTTTAGGATCAGATTCTAATTAATCAGTCAACAGATTTGATTGCTTTATTCTGAACACTTGTCCAAAAAGTGTGCCTTAAAGGGGCAGATGTCTGCCCCTGTTTATACACACAAATGTTAATGCCAGAAGAAACAGTGGTTTGTTCTGAACAAGCCTTGACAAATTCTCTCTTTTTTGGGAGTACCAGCAATACACTGTGGATGTAGAAGGGATAAGCTGCGTAGGGTGAAATAATGGCAGCAATAAAGTAATAGCAGTAGTAGCAGAGCATGAAACAAACAAGACATTAGATGTGTGACTGCATTGGGGTAGTAGTGACAAGGCAGTAGATGTGCGACTGTGTAGGGATGCTGGTAGTGGAAGTAGGGAGAGTATCAGCTGCTGCGACAGTATGGAGTATAATGGCAGGCAAACAGCTGCAGTGGCATGATTGGACCAATGGTAAATAGCTACTGTCAGCAATGGCAGATCTATTCAAGTATGGCAAAATACTCCATGCCTCATTTTTTGGGGCAAATGTAATGTTTTGTTTACTTTCGGAGGACAGCTTTGGGTGTGACAACGTCACTTGCCATGCTGAAAGCCCTCTCTGAGATGACACTGTAGGCTGGACAAGACAGTACAAAGAAAGCAAACTGGGCCAGTTCCAGCAACTGTTTCAGTATGCCTGCCCAGAAGTCCATGTGGCCAGGGAACAGAGTATATGCTAAGTAAAAGTCACAGTCTAGGTAGGACTGAACCTGGTGACTGACAGATGGGAAGCAAGCATTTGTTCGCTGACCTACAGTACAGAGCAAAAGTTTGGACACACCTTCTCATTCAAAGAGTTTTCGGTATTTTAATGACTATGAAAATTGTAGATTCACACTGAAGGCATCAATGAATTAACACATGTGGAATTATATACTTAACAAAAAAGTGTGATACAACTGAAAATATGTCTTATATTCTAGGTTCTTCAAAGTAGCCACCTTTTGCTTTGATTACTGCTTTGCACACTCTTGGCATTCTCTTGATGAGCTTCAAGAGGTAGTCACCTGAAATGGTATTCCAACAGTCTTGAAGGAGTTCCCAGAGATGCTTAGCTCTTGTTGGCCCTTTTGCCTTCACTCTGCAGTCCAGCTCACCCTAAACCATCTCGATTGGGTTCAGGTCTGGTGACTGTGGAGGCCAGGTCATCTGGCGTAGCACCCCATCACTCTCCTTCTTGGTCAAATAGCCCTTACACAGCCTGGAGGTGTGTTTGGGGTCATTGTCCTGTTGATAAATAAATGATGGTCCAACTAAACGCAAACCGGATGGAATAGCATGCCGCTGCAAGATGCTGTGGTAGCCATGCTGGTTCAGTATGCCTTCAATTTTGAATAAATCCCCAACAGTGTCACCAGCAAAGCACCCCCACACCATCACACCTCCTCCTCCATGCTTCACGGTGGGAACCTGGCATGTAGAGTCCATCTGTTCACCTTTTCTGCGTCGCACAAAGACACGGTGGTTGGAACCAAATATCTCAAATTTGGACTCATCAGACCAAAGCACAGATTTCCACTGGTCTAATGTCCATTCCTTGTGTTCTTTAGCCCAAACAAGTCTCTTCTGCTTGTTGCCTGTCCTTAGCAGTGGTTTCCTAGCAGCTATTTTACCATGAAGGCCTGCTGCACACAGTCTCCTCTTAACAGTTGTTGTAGAGATGTGTCTGCTGCTAGAACTCTGTGTGGCATTGACCTGGTCTCTAATCTGAGCTGCTGTTAACCTGCGATTTCTGAGGCTGGTGACTCGGATGAACTTATCCTCCGCAGCAGAGGTGACTCTTGGTCTTACTTTCCTGGGGCGGTCCTTATGTGAGCCAGTTTCTTTGTAGCGCTTGATGGTTTTTGCGACTGCACTTAGGGACACTTTCAAAGTTTTCCCAATTTTCCGGACTGACTGACCTTAATTTCTTAAAGTAATGATGGCCACTTGTTTTTCTTTACTTAGCTGCTTTTTTCTTGCCATAATACAAATTCTAACAGTCTATTCAGTAGGACTATCAGCTGTGTATCCACCTGACTTCTGCCCAACACAACTCATGGTCCCAACTCCATTTATAAGGCAAGAAATCCCACTTATTAAACCTGACAGGGCAGACCTGTGAACTGAAAACCATTTCAGGTGACTACCTCTTGAAGCTTATCCAGAGAATGCCAAGAGTGTGCAAAGCAATAATCAAAGCAAATGGTGGCTACTTTGAAGAACCTAGAATATAAGACATATTTACAGTTGTTTCACACTTTTTTGTTAAGTATATAATTCCACGTGTTAATTCATAGTTTTGATGCCTTCAGTGTGAATCTACAATTTTCATAGTCATGAAAATACAGAAAACTCTTTGAATGAGAAGGTGTGTCCAAACTTTTGCTCTGTACTGTATGTGGCAAGCTGTGTACACAGTGTACCCTGGTAATACAACAATTTTGGCTCCCTTTCAGCAACAGAAAAACATTCCCTCATTTTTCATTGATAGTATGGGTCTAAAAGCATGGCTAGCCAGTAATCATCAGTTTGTATAATGCTAAACATACACCTGTCAGCAGGGCCGGTTTTAGACAAAATGTGGCCCTGGGCAAAATCAAAAGTGGAGCCCCAAATATTGTAATAATGTACTAACAACACAGTTACGTTCTGTCGATTCTGGCACTCCCTCACAGATTTACACCCCATGAAGCTCCTCACACAGTTCTTTACCCTCATGACCCCAGAATACACCACATGCCCCCTCCTCTCACAGCAATGAGTTCCCCTCACTCACGGCATCTGAGAGTGTTAAAAACCGGAAGCGCGGGATTCCTCTTCAGGCGCACTTTCTCCCAGCGGAGACTGGGGAAACCACCCTGTTCTATAAATAAGCTGCAGTCTGTACTAGGCTTCTAGGCTTATTGTTGGTATATCCCAGTTCAGGCCACTAGATGGCAGCACTGAACTGTGATATAGTGATTTCTATACAGACTAAGGCCTCTTTCACACGACAGTATTTTTTGCGGGCTCCGATCCGCATTTTCAACAGGAAAAAAGCCGACCCATTCATTTCTATGGGTCCGCAAAAAATAATGAGAGCATACGGTGTGCTGTCCTCATCCGTATGCCCGTTCCGTAGCCCCGCCAAAAAAATAGAACATGTCCTATTCTTGTCCGCAAAACGGACAAGGATAGGCATTGTTACAATGGATCCGCAAAAAAACCGGATGCCATACGGACGGCATCTGTTTTTTTTTAGCGGATCCGCAATTTGTGGACCGCAAAACACAACGTTCGTGTGTGAGAAGCCTAAGAGAAAATTACTGATGATTGTAAGTTGTGGTCCACTTGGGGGACTTAAGAAAAAGTAAAAAAAAGTAAAAAAAAATTTGAAAACACCTTAAAAATTAAAATCACCCCATTCCCCAAAACAAAAAAAGAACACAAAATAAAAATAGCATTATGGGTATTGCCGCATGCGAAAACGCGAAATTCACGTTTTTTTCATCACTTTATCTCCCAAGAAAATTTAATAAAAAGTGATCAAGTCATACACACCCCAAAATAGTACTGTAAAAAATGACAGATCGCCTGGCAAAAAATGAGCCCCCAGACATCTCCATAGAAATAACTATAAAAAAGTTATGAGGGTCAGAATATCGCAATAATTTTTTACAAAGTGAGTCCTAATGAACGGGTGCTGCTATGGTTGCCACCTTTCCCAACAAAAAATACTGGTTACACAAGTTAAAAAGGTTTATGTGGGTTAATACGGGTGTTATTTGATCATATTTTACGTTTTGCGCAAAAAATTTTAGCAATAAAATCAAACATTTCATTGTTGGGAACACCCCATGTATTTAAGTTTTATTTGGCCTCTATTTTTAGAATGTTTCTGTGGGAATTTGAACGCCCAACCATCTACACGAAAGGAAAGAACCTTAACCACTGGGCTGTAGAGCTCAATGCTGAGTAAGTGCTGAAAAAACTCATAGAGGTTTCTCTTTTATTAAAAACCTCATAGAAGTTTCTATGGTATTATAGAAGAGAAACTTCTATGAGGTTTAACCACTTACTTAACTTAGGCAGGTTCCAGCCTGTAATGTAGAAGGTTGTGAGTTCAAATCCCCACAGAAACAGTTCAAAAACGGAGTCAAAATTAGATTTATATATACATAGGGTGTCCCCAAGCATAGTGACCATGCTTGGAAACACACCCCTTTATGTTGGACAATTCCCCACTCCCGACAGTTCAAGCATCTGCGATCTGAAGCAAGGGGCCCCTTAGAGGATCGGGGCCCTGGGCAATTGCCCAGTTTGCCGGCCCTGCCTGTCAGCATGTAAGCAAGCAAACATAGGACAAGCATCAAATTCATTATGGCTCCACACCCACTGCGATGATTGGTCATCATGGCTGGTGTCATTGCCATCATCAGCCTTGTCCCCCTACACCACTGACTTCTCTGCCTCCTGCTTTAGTGGTCGCAACCTCTTTTCTGTGGTTCTCTAATAGTTACAGGATGGCCAGCTATTCTTCCACAATCCCTTGTGGAAGGGCATTAATGTGATGGTTTACACTAATATAAATGTCAGGAAGATTGCATAATTAATGCTGTAGTTGTCCCTAATGACAAATCTTTTTTATTTTTTTTTTATTTCTATTGAAGTTTACAGTATTACAAACAGTCAAGTTGACAATGGTATGAGTACACCTTTCAAAATTATTTATTATCTGCATATTTCTTTTCTGGGATAACTGAAATAGCTGACAACAGTTAACATAGTAACATAGTAAAACAAACATTTCAAAGAAGACACTTGTGTGGTCTCGATTAGGGATGAGCGAACCGAACCAGATTCGTTACGAACTTTCCCAAAAGTTCGGTTCGTCACCGAACCGAATTTTGATAAAGTTCGTAACGAATCTGGTTAAAATAACGGCGACGCCAAATATACTCATATTTATTGAGAATGTACGCTAATGCGTACATATTCCGTTAAGTAGCGTACTTTTAACAACGCTACACTGTATGTTCGTTACTTGAGTAGGAATGTTCGCAGACACAGTGTATTTGTACGCTAATTCGTACGTATTCCGTTAAGTAGCATACTTTTAACAACGCTACACTGTATGTTCGTTACTTGAGTAGGAATGTTCGCAGACACAGTGTATTTGTACGCTAATGCGTACATATTCAGTTAAGTAACGTACCTTTGACAACGCTACACTGTATGTTCGTTACTTGAGTAGGAATGTTCGCATTAGCATACGCATTAGTTTAAATTTTCAAATATGCGTATATTTTGCGTCGCCGTTGTTGAAGTCACTTTGATTTTTTCTACTTTTTTCATTGTAATAGCAACTGAAAGTAAACGAAACTATACCCTACCAGACTCCCATTATTGTTGCAGCAATTATTCAGCCGTTATAGCAAGGTTCGTTTTAGGTTCGGTTCGTACGAATCCGAACTTCAAGAAAATTCGCCGAACCGAACTTTTCAAAAGTTCGCTCATCCCTAGTCTCGATAATAGAGCAGTAACAAGAACAAATTGGGGGTGGGAGGGTAAAAAAAAGGAAAAAGGAAGGGAAGAGGGTAAGAGGGAAGGGGTGCAGCGAAAGAAAGACTAACATAAGTTGAATTGGTGTTACATAAGTTATCTATGAGGAGAGGCAGTTACATCAGATCTTATCAGAATAACCTCTATATGTTTTCCAAGGTTCCCAAGTGTGAGTAAATTTGGCTACGGCATGTGTTTCCCAAGCTGCTAATTGTTCAAACCTGTAAATCTGGTCTCCTTTAGTTTGCCAATGCACCAAAGTAGGAGGTTTATCTGATTTCCAATGACTTGCAATCAATATTCTTGCTATTGCGAAAAGTGGGTGTAATAGTGCTTTAATTTAATTAGGAATTTTTCTAATGACAAATCTGGTGGCCTAATTGAAAGGCAGGACACAAGGGAGTTCCTTGCCACCAAACAATGGCTGAAATTAGAGAATGCATGATGGCCATTGGTTTGGTAACCAGACTGAAACAAATGTGGCGGTGTCAATAGGACCTGGCCTTCTGGCTGCAGTGCTGCATTGGCACTGCCATGCAAAACAATGGCCTAGTGGGCCATGAATGTCATTAGAGATGAGCAAATCGATTCGTCGATTCATTGATTCGTATCGAATCTTGGGAACTTTTAGCTGCGAAGCGAATCCGAATATTAGGTGATTTCGCTTTGTACGCATTCGCTACATAGTTTGCCCTATAAATTATACGCTATTGCTACGTATAAGTTACTCTATATGCTGTTGCGTATGAATTCAATTTATTAGCGATAAAGACTCCTCCCCGGTAGCTCCACCCCCTTCTCCATTGCGAGAGGAAGACGAGACAACTCAGGTAATTAAGATGGCGACACAGCAAGGCCCTGACTGGGGAGGCATGGTGTGGGGCACCGACCCCTATGAGGAGAAGGAACCGGAGGAGATCTACGTCTCTCAACATGTCCGGCAGCCTAAGAAGTCATTTGAGGTGCCCGCTGAGGTGTTCACTCCGCTGGCTGACACGGCGGAGGCGGCAGGAGTTCCCGCTCCGCCGCGGAAGGACTACTCCCTTCGCCAAAATTCCATGGTCCCCAAGGCTTTCACCCAGAACGCCCTGACCCTCTGGGAATACAAAAAGTTGGTAGAGGAGTGAGCATCGGCCTTTATTGTGAGCAGCAAGCTTTTTAGTAGACACAGAAGTGGGATGGTTACGCTGATAATGGCATTATCGCCGCTCACCATCTGTGTAGATTCATCAAAGTTGCGTAACACCTCACAGAGGTCAGACATCAATGCATACTCGTCGCTTGTGAAGAGTGGAAGCTGACTAGAAAGGCGCCGACCGTGTTGCAGCTGGTATTCTTCTACTGCTTTCTGCTGCTCACAAAACCTGCTCAACATGTGTAAGGTGGAATTCTATTGCGTGCTCAGGTCGCACAGCAGTCGGGGAGCCGGCAACCGCAAGCGCTGCTCCAGGGTTGCCAGGCCGGCTGAAGCTGTCGGTGACTTGCGGAAATGGGCACACAGGCAACGCACCTTCACCAGTAGCTAAGACAAATTGGGGTAGGTTTTCAGAAACCGCTGAACCACTAAGTTGAATACATAGGCCAGGCATGGTATGTGTGGGAGGTTGGCCAGCTCCAAAGCCGCTAATAAGTTGTGGCCGTTATCGGATACAACCATGCCTGGCTATAGGTTGACTGGCGAGATCCACAGCTCAGCCTGTTCCCTTATACCATGCCACGGCTCTGCAGCAGTGTGCAGTTTGTCAACCAGGCAAATAAGCTTCAGCACGGCCTGTTGCCACTTACTGACTGCTGTGCTACACTGCTTCCAGCTACTGACAGAAGTCTGAGTGGTGCTGCAAGATGGCAATTCTGCATGAGAAGAAGTGGAGGAGGAGGTGGAGGAAGAGAAGGAGGGGTTGCAGCTTCTACTATAGGTGGCAGCGGAAATCCGGATGAAAGTAGGGCCCGCAATCCTCGGCGTGGGTAGCACCTGTGCCATCCCAGGGGATGACTCGCTTCCAGCCTCTACAACGTTCACCCAGTGTACCGTCAGGGAAATGTAGCGTCCCTGGCCACAAACGCTTGTCTATGTGTCAGTTGTTAAGTGGACCTTGCCAGTAACTGCGTTGGTCAGGGCCCGGCTTATGTTTCTGGACACATGCTGGTATAAGGCAGGGTCGGCACACTGGGAAAATAGTGCGGCTGGGGACTGCGTAACGAGGGACAGCCGCCGCCATCAGGTTGCGAATGGACTTGGTGTCCACCAGCCTAAACTGCAACATTTCCAGGGCCAGCAACTTGGAAAGTTGCGTGTTTAGAGCTATGGCCTGTGGGTGGGTGGCAGGGTATTTGTGCTTGCGTTCAAATGCCTGCGGAAAGGACATTTGAATGCTGTGCTGGGACATTGAAGTGGACGTGCTGGCTGATGTTTCCTGCGAAGGTCCAGGTGCAGGACGGGAGGCATCTGGGCCTGTGTCTTGGACAGCACGTAACAGAGGGGAAGAGGAGGCAGTGATGTGACCTGCAGACACAGATCGTGGACCCAGGCTTTCAGCCCACCTTTTAGGGTGCTTTGCTGACATGTGTCGGATCATGCTGGTGGTGGTCAGGTTGCTGGTGTTTAGGCCCCTGCTCATCTTGGTACGGCACAGATTACAAATTACAATCCGTTAATCGTCAGCACTTTCCTCAAAAAAACACCAGACAGCAAAACACCTAACCCTTGGCAAGGGAGCTGGCCGCAAGGGGCTGCTGGCCTGGTTGTCTTGGCCTGCCTTCTCCCTTTTTCCACCCCACTGCCTCATCTGAAGGCGATTGAACATAAGCATAGGTGTATTTGAAGCAGAAATAAATATTGTTAGTACGTAAATAAATATGCACTAGGTTAAAAAATTGATTTTAGTAAAGGTCGATGCATCAGAGAGTTAATCAAAATAAGGACATGGAGGTGGATTGGTGATGTGGCCCCTCCATGTCCTTATTTTGATTAACTCTCTGATGCATCGACCTTTACAAAAATCGATTTTTGAACCTAGTGTATATTTTTTTACGTACTAACAATATTTATTTCTGCTTCAAATACACCTATGCTTATGTTCAATCGCCTTAAGATGTCCCTTGCCTTTATATTTGTTCATTGACATATCATATGACTTTTGTATACTAAGTACTGTACTGATAAAACCTTTTATATATATGTTCCAGTATCTCTGAGGAAGGCCATCCGGCCGAAAACGTTCAGAGTATGCCGTAACTGGACCTTTCATTAAGAATAAATTTACTAAATTGCATTCTACAAGTGGAGTACAGGAGTCTTTTTTACTATTGTATATGGGCCTGGGAACCATCTCCTGAAAACCCACAACCCATTATATCAGTGCTATCCAAGCTTTTTTCATATGAATGTCCCTTTTGGATGAGCACGTTTCAATGAAGTCTACCTTTTCCTATGATGATGAAGAAAGGGAACGCATCTTATCACAGGTGACGACATCCCGTGACTTTTTACAAGTCCCTACTACAGAGATCCGAAATAGAGACCTAGAACGTGAGTCTCGACGTTTGATTAATTATGAACTGCATAGTGCTACACTAGCAGAATATGTCAAGGAGCAACGAATCCCAAGAGGACTAAGCATGACTGTACGTCCCACCCTCTTTAAGGACGATCCTGAATTTTGTGCACAATTTGAAAAAATACTCAATCGATGTTCATTCAATTTGATGACGCTTACTATCATATCCCTACTACAAAGCATCACCAAGATTAAAGGACAAATCGATGCAGCTGAACAACAACTTCAAGCAGCATTATCAACCGCAGACTTTACTTCTATGAAAGAGAAGCTCTCTTCTACACTCATCAACCACCGTCGAGAAGTTGAAAATCAAAAACTAAGGAAATTGCAGATGACTACAGATCCAATCGCATCTATAAATGGCAAGGAGAATCTTCCAGACAACATGGATATCCAGGAAATTACTCTTTCTCTTCAGAATCCTCTTGCTCTAGCAGAGACAGGTCCAACTACCGCCAAAGACAGGCAGAATCTTCTTTTTTCTCCAGACACGGAAGAATGAGGACACCTAGAGAAAGATACGTGGGAGAAACTGGGGGTCCAAGGGAACACCTACCGACAAGGGTCACCCGCTCACAGGTAGGAACATCTTCTTCTTACGATTCCTCCCTGGTAGTAAACATTTCTTCTAAGACACTTAGTCCTGCACAAATGATGGTCTTAAAGAAAGGCCTATCATTTTGCCCGTCGTACAAATTCAATTCCTTCAAAATGGAACTTGACCTACAAAGGTTCTTCAGGAATCTGAGACTCAAAGTCCATTTTAATGAAGAACCTCGATCCCAGTCATCCAATAGAGAAATGGTTGACATGGAGAGAACACTCATTTCCTGCAAAGGACTCGGTTTAAAAAAGAAAAGCACCTTTCTTCTGCCTAAAAAGTCATATCCACTTGAAACTTTTATTTCGCTTGTCAATTGTCACTTTGAAACCTTCTGTAAAGATATTCATAAAGGCAAATTTACTTGTTTCCCTAACTTGTCCAGTGAGGAACGTCTCGCCCTCCAGACACTAAAAGATGACAAATCAAGATGACAGATCAAATCCGCGGATAAGGGGGGTGCGGTAGGGGGGTGCGGTAGTTGTAATGGATAAAAATGAATATTTGGATGAGATCTCTAATCAATTAAATGACAGCGAGGTATATGAACCATTACCAAGTGACCCTACACCCTCAATTAGAATTCTGATACAAGAGGTCCTCAATACTCTGCAGGGCACCATAGATTCCGATTCAGTTTCATACCTTACAAGGTCAGATCCCATCATCCCTGTCTTGTATACATTACCTAAGATACATAAACGTTACATCAAACCCCCGGGTCGACCCATTGTAGCCTCCACAGACTCAATACTTTCACCTCTGTCAATTTTTCTTGAAAAAATACTCACCACACTAGTCAAATCTAACACCTCTTTCCTCCTGGACACTTCCACATTTTTACAATTAAGGAAAATCAAACAAATCCCCTCTGAATATATCCTATTAACTCTGGACATAGTGAGTCTATACACCTCAATCACACATACTAAAGGTATCACTGCTGTGACCAGAATACTTGAGGGTGCTAATATTAACCCCCATGTAGTCAAGCTTTGTCAGGATCTGTTACAACTTGTACTTACCAAAAATTACTTTATGTTCCAAGATTCCTTTTACATTCAGAAACGGGGAACCGCTATGGGGGCACACGTAGCGCCCCTTATGCTAACGCCTATATGGCAATGTTCGAGGAGGATTATATTTACAATAACGCGAACTTCCGACTCAATGCTCTGACATGGAAACATTACATCGATGATGTATTCTGTAATTTGGAAAGGAACAATTGATTCATTGCTTGCTTTCACATCTTCCATTAATGCAATTTGGCCTGAGTTACAATTTACTTTACATTACGACCTTAATTCTATTAGTTTTCTTGACACCACCATCATTAAGGAACATGATGGCACTCTACACATGGACCTTTTTACTAAGGCTAATGACCGCAACAGTTTATTGCAATTTTCAAGCTTCCACCCAAAGAGCATTAAAGCATCACTCCCTAGGTCCAAATTCACAAGGATCAACAGGATCGTCGATTTGAGTGATATAAAACAACAACGCATCAAAGAAATGAGTAAGAAATTTCAGAATAGGAGTTACCCTGATAGAATTATTCAATCTTGTCTGAAAGAGAAACCAAAAGGTATAGCCTCTAACTCCACCAATAGAATTCCTTTCATACACATGTATCATCCTTTCTCTACCAAGGTTCACCATATTATACATAGACACAGGTCTATATTACATAAAGCCTATCCTCAGATTGTTGAATTTTTTTTCTCCTTTTATGCCTTGTACAAAATGCCCCAAGAATCTTAAGGATATCCTGGTTAGAGCTGATATAGGTCCAAGTTCTAGACTTCCAAAGCAACTGTTCCTACAAACCCGCCGTAAAGGCACTTTTCCCTGCCTCAGATGTACACAATGTTCACATGTCCTGAACGGTGACAAAATCTATCATCCCCTGTCAGGTAAAAGATTCCCTATATGGGGATTCTTTACATGTGACAGCTCTAATGTTGTTTAAGTGATCAAGTTCACAATCCGGTGTGGAAATACATTATTTTCAATTCCGGCATATTTCATTTCCAAACATCATAACTATAGATGAGCGAGCACTAAAATGCTCGGGTGCTCGTTATTCGAGACAAACTTTTCCGGATGCTCGGGTGCTCGTTTCAAGTAACGAACCCCATTGAAGTCAATGGGAGACTCGAGCATTTTTTGCAGGGACCAAGGCTCTGCCAAGGGAAGGCTGGGTGAAAACCTGGAAACATCAGAAAATGATGGAAACATCACGGAAAAGGACAGGAAACAGCAGGGGCAGCATGCATGGATGCCTCTGAGGCTGCCTAATCCCACCATTACCCCAAATTCTCCTGCAACAGCCTGGTGGTTACCCTCATGGCAATTGTGCTCACCCAGACCAAGAAAGGCGAGGCACATGCCCATCACATGTTAGGGAAGCACCCAACTAGGTGCAACGAAGGTATCACCGAAAACCATCTAAAACATAACTTTTAATGTCACTGGATAAAAACCTTGGTGCAACGAACAACACTTATATAACATAGAGACAAACACAGGGAAAAGGTATGCTGTAAGGGGATGCTTGGTTGGTAATTGGGCAGAAGAAACTGTCCCTTATATACACCCTATACAGCTAAATAGCCCTGCCTGATGACGGAATAGCCGCCCCGATAGGAGCGATCCCGTGTCTCGTACCTCCTGGGGTCCCTATTGAGACCCTGACACAGAAAAGGACCCTACACCACCTGTAACCCAATGTAGTGAACACAAAAGATATAATGAACAGTCCGTTTGACAAGTCCGGTCAGTAATCAATTGCATAGAACGAGCTAATTCAGTATACCTAAACAACAATATAATAGTGGTCAGATATTAATTAAATATATCCGCTGGATACACATACGATACCAATAGAGGGAATGAGATCAATTCCATCAAGATACATCCGAAACCCGACGCGTTTCACTGAGTCTAAACAGGCTCAGATCATCAGGGGCTAATACAGTTGTATGATGCTCAAGATAAACCAGCATATAACATAATTGAACCACCAAAATGATATACAGTATTACCCGAACAAACAAAAATAATACATAGTGTCAACTGGAACCTTAATTGAATAAACATAAGAGAGGCAAGGTAGTGTGGAACTGGCTCAGCTATTTAAACAGATAATGTTGCCAACGTGCCAAATCCACAATTAACGGTGGTGCAAGATAAACGTGAATCAACACCCCGGCTGATCAAACCAGCAATTAGAAGACCATGCCCCTTAGACCTAGAGATAAGGCCGTAATAGAATGAAAGCGGCCCCATCTACACAGTTCAGGTAATACAAGGAGTTACTTGCGTGACTGGACATTAATGAGAGCGCCTAACGATGTGTCATGCAGACGGGATGGCGATCTTCACCCCATCGTGTAACCTCCGTGATGTGCCGGGAGGGGGTAAGTATGTATCGCGCCGCTATTTAAAGCCGGCGTGCCCCTCACCTGTAATCAAGACACTTCCTTCGGAACGCCGAGATCACGTGTTACCAGGTTTGGTCACGTGACCAAACAGCGTTCCACCATGCGTTCCACAGCGTTACTACCCGGAAGTAGATGGAGTTCGTAGTATCCAAACACCCTAGTATAGGGGGTAAATATAGATGGATTGGAATAGGAGCTTAGTAATTTAATTAGAATAAGAAAACCTTGTTGTTTATAAAGCATCCAAGAACATAGTGATGACAGATAAATTGTATAGTATAGGGAACGATACCTATATGTGTGGGAGCCAAGTACATATAAAACATAAGACCCCAACACATTCCCTGAGTAGAAAAACACCTGGAGAGCCCTATTAGATAAAACAATTGAAGTCCATGTTTTCATTAAGACCCAATGGTGACATGGTATTTAGTCTATAAATCCATTGTGTTTCTTTTTGTCGCAGCAAGATATCAGTATCACCACCTCTGATCGTGGTGCCAATCACTTCAATCATAGAGAACAAAATCCCTTTATAATCAGCATTGTGAAATTTACTCATGTGTCGTGGGATTGGCTTATCCCTCTTATTCCGGATGTCACCCACATGTTCAAGGATACGGGTTTTAAATTCCCTGTTAGTTTTCCCTATATACAGGGATCCACAAATGCAAGTCATCACGTATACAACCCCTGTCGTGTTATAGTTCGCAAAGTGACGAGTGGAGTATGTAAGTGAACCCTCACTGTTCTTGAATGAATCTCCTACCCTCACAAAATTGCAGGCTTTACAATGTCCGCACCTAAAAGTACCCTTTTGGCGTGAATAAAGCCAGGTCTTCTTGACTGGTGGTTCAAAATGGCTATGAACCAGAAAGTCTCCAACATTACGTCCACGACGGAACGTAATAAGGGGTCTTTCAGGGAGAACATCCATCAGGTCTGGGTCCGTTTTTAAAAGGGACCAATATTTGTTCAAGATATTTCTCACCTGCACACTCCCAGCATCGTAAGTTCCCACAATTCTCAGGTCAGTAGTATGTTTACGGGGTTGTGCTTGTAACAGAGAAGATCGATCCTGAGATCGAGCACAGTCGAGGGCCTGCGTTACTAGATACTTGGGATATCCCCTATTCCTAAATCTCTCAGACATCCGTTGAACCTCACGTTCGAACTCACTGTTATCTGAACAGTTACGTTTGAGGCGAAGGAACTGACCTTTGGGAATTCCTCTTTTCAGGGGAGCCGGATGAAAGCTCTCAAATCTAAGTAGACTATTGGTGGCCGTTTTTTTACGAAACAGGGTGGTAGAGATGGAATGATCCTCATTTTTCCAGATTCTAATGTCCAAGAAGGAAATAGAATCGTCATGAATTTCAGAGGTGAACCGTAAACCAATAGGGTTTATGTTCAAGACTTTCATGAATTCCCCGAAACTAGATTCAGTACCAGTCCACAAAAGCAGGATATCGTCAATATATCTAACCCAAAGGGGGATATATTGAGACCATGAAGACATCTCCTCCCTGAAGACAAAACGTGTCCTCCCACCAGCCCAGGAGCAAGTTTGCATAGGTGGGGGCACACGGGCTCCCCATAGCTGTGCCCCTGAGCTGGTGGTAGAATTGGGAACCGAACACAAAATAATTATGTGTCAGGACATAGTCCAGAAGGTTAGACACAAAATCATTATGGTGTTTGAACTCAACACTTCTGGTATCCAAGTAGTACCTAACGGCCTCCAGACCCTTATCATGTGGTATCGAGGTATTGAGAGCCTCAACATCAATAGATGCCAAAAAAGTGTTGGGCTCTACATAAATACCCTCAATCCTCTTCAAAAGGTCCGTGGTATCCTTTAGGTACGATGGTAACATCATCAGAAATGGGCGTAGCACCTGATCAATATAGGTACCACAGTGTTGTGAGAGATTGCAGACCCCCGAGACTATAGGGCGACCCTTCAACGGGTCCAAGCCCTTATGTATTTTGGGCAAGCAGTAAAAAGTGGCAATACGCGGATGGGTAGGTAACAGGAACTCAAACTCTCTTTTATTAATTAGATTGTTATTCTGAGCTTCCTCAAGCAATCTCCTAAGCTCAGAATGATATATCCCCGTAGGGTCAAATTTGAGTCTCTCATAGTTCCTGGTGTCCCTTAAAAGAGACAAACACATATCGTTGTATTGCTGATAATTAAGTATCACCGTATTGCTACCTTTGTCAGATGGTTTCACCACCACTTTGTCGTTCTTCCCCAAGTCTCGCAGGCTAGCCATCTCATCAAAAGTATAATTCTTGACTACTGGTTCGCATGTTATCATTTTAAGATCCCTAATCACAGATGCCAGAAACAAGTCAATATGAAAGTCATTCCCCTTCGGTGGATTTTTCACACTTTTGTTACATAGGTTAGTAAAAGGACCATGACCTTTTTGTTTCTCATTCTCATTGAGGAGATCCATAAGAACGTCAAAACCCGGTAGGTCTGACGTCTCTAAGCCCACCAGGCTGCTCCTGGCCTTGTCTGACTGGATAAAGGTTTTGCGCCACTTGATTTTGCGCACAAATAAATGGATATCCTTTATCCAGTCAAAAGTATTGAAGCGATTTGTGGGAACAAAGGTCAAGCCTTTAGAAATTATAGACTGTTCAGCTTCTGAGAGTGGATACCCCGAAATATTTATGATCAGAGATTCGTCCTCGCTAGAGCCCTTATATGTCACTACTTCTTTTGCGTTTGTGGTCGCTCCCTCAGAGCATACGCTGACATTTGTGTGGGTGGTCCTAAAAAAGAAGAAGAAGAGGGCTGAGTGGGATGGGTGATGGGGACCTGTTGGGGTCCTGAGGACGTAGGTGGTTTTGGGGGGAAAGAAGAGGATGATGGTAGTAAGGCCCCATAATTGAATGCCTGTCCATCCCCTCCTGTCGTTGTTTGTCCCCATTTCCCCCGATTGTAGGAGGGTTGACCTCTAAAGTTAGTAGCACGTTGGGATGTTCTGAAGCGGCCCCTAAACCTACCCCGCCCTCTAAAGGTCTGTGGGCGAAAGGTGGACCCCGATGTTCGTTGTTCTGAGTCAGAACAGTCCGTGTCGGAGGCTGAGGTATCGACTATAGGTGGACCTAGTGTAGTGTTATAGGCCGTTTTATTTTTGAACTCAGTTAGGTCATTCACAAACTGTCTATGTTTACGATCAATCAATGAGTTCTTTAGACGTTCAAGATTATTTTGGAGCTCCAAATCTTTCTTCTGGAACTCACTATGATCTTTAAATGTCAAAGCCAGAGTAGTCAATTCCTCAACCTTAGATTCTGATTCCAGTAATTTAATGCGTTCCTGACTCAATAACAGATTCATAAAACGTACCGAGCTTTCAGTCGCCTCCTGTTCCCACTTCACCAGTAGGTCCTCACAGCAGATGCGATCTGCCGGGCGGATAAAAATCCTAAGACCCCTTGGTACAATCTTGTTCTTAATGTAGTTTTCCAGGGATTGTATTTCCCACCAGGATTTAAGAAGTTCCTTGTGGGCTATGTACAGATCCTTGAAGACCACCTTGATAGATGGCAGTGTGACTGCCCCAAAAGTAATTTCTTTTTCCGAGAAGACTTCATGAGCCTCTGTCAACCATTTGTCTTTGTTCAAACCAGACTCCAGAAAAAAGGCCATACTCCAAATATGAACTAATAAAACACACAATTTAAGAATAATCCTCCCCGATCAGACAAGTCGACCGTCTGAAAATAGTCAATAATTTAATTGATGGTCAGAAAGAGATAAGGTATCACCGAAAACCATCTAAAACATAACTTTTAATGTCACTGGATAAAAACCTTGGTGCAACGAACAACACTTATATAACATAGAGACAAACACAGGGAAAAGGTATGCTGTAAGGGGATGCTTGGTTGGTAATTGGGCAGAAGAAACTGTCCCTTATATACACCCTATACAGCAACGAAGGACCATCACCCATGCCCATGCTGGCACTGCTCTCCTATCCCCAGCCACACGATGCAGGCATAAGCCTGACACAGCATGGCGGTGACACCAACAAGTGACCAAGTTAGATGAGGTAGCAGGTGAGCCACCCAAAAATTTAGCCTGACACAGCATGGCAGTTACACTACCAATGACTTTGTCCGACTGAGAATGCAGTGAAATGGCTTTTGTTGAGCCTCCAAAATTTTTTTACTTTTTGGAGTACATAAAGTCGACCCTCAACAAAATTTTTTTTTTTTTTTAATGTTGGTACTTGCGCCTCCTGAAAAATTGTTTTGGACTGTCTGTTTGATGCTCCTGAAACATTGTTTTACAGTGTCTGTAGTTGACCTCCGGAAAAATTGTTTGGAGAGAGGACCTGTAGGTGGCCCTCCGGAAAAATTGTTTAGAGAGAGGGCCTGTAGGTGGCCCTCCGGAAAAATTCTTTGGAGAGAGCGCCTGTAGGGGGCCCTCCGGAAAAATTGTCGTCAAAGAGTGCCAGTTGGCCCTCTAAAAAATTGCGTTTTGGGTCAGCGTTAGGCAAAGATGACAAGGAGGAGGAGGAGTAGAGAAGAGGAATCGGATACATAAGTAATGTTAATCTTTAGCTGCTTTCCCCCGGAGGAAATTTGAATTCCGGTGAAGTCCAGGCTTTGTTCATTTTAATAAGCGTCAGCCTGTCAGCGCTGTCAGTTGACAGGCGTGCACGCTTATCGGTGATGATGCCACCAGCTGCACTGAATACCCGCTCTGACAACACGCTAGCGGCAGGGCAGGCCAGCACCTCCAAGGCATACAGCGCCAGTTCAGGCCACGTGTCCAGCTTTCAAACCCAGTAGTTGGATGGAGCAGAGTGATCGGTCCGGACGTTGGTATGGTCAGCTAGGTACTCCCTCACCATCTTTCTGTAAAGCTCACCCCTACTCTGCCAAGACTGGGGACAGGTGACAGTGTCTTACTGGGGTGACATAAAACTGGCAAAGGCCTTGTAGAGCGTTTCCCTGCCAGTGCTGGACAAGCTGCCTGCTCGCCTACTCTCCCCCGCTACTTGGCCCACAGAAGCACGCCCTCTGCCGCTAGCGGTGTCAGATGGGAAGGATTGTTTCAGCTTGTGCACCAGGGCCTGTTGATATTGATTCATACTCCTCTACTCTCATACTCCTTTCCTCTACAGGGATGAGAGTGGAA
>ONZH01020577.1:0-36157 GCA_900303285.1 Rhinella marina | reverse complement strand
ATCACTTCTGCTGCGACTGCTGAGACGAGCAGAAGCACTGTGTGTGAAGTTCTGAGACCTGTTTTTGTGAAAAGTTGATATAATAGCTCTGGAATCCATATTACACATATCAAGGATACTGCAGGCCATTGCAGGGGCCAGTTCAGGGCTAGTATTTAATCAAGCAGGGAAGAGGAGAGACAGGGAGAGATAGGGAGCGGAACAAGGAGAGACAGTGAGATACAGGTACAAAGACCAGCTGCAGGGCCACAGAGTGAATTGAAAAATGTCTGGGAATGGATAAGCAAAAGGGGTCCAGTTCCAGCCAGACTTTGAGCTTTAAAAAAAAGGAGAAGGTGGCACAGGGCAGCAGTGCCAAAAGACCTGTAGCCGGAGCATCTACTAGTCGTATTCGCAATACTTGGCCGTTGTTCACCAGGCTAACCCACCGAGGCGCAAAATTGGTAGTGGAGGGAGAAAGTAGATGAGGTAGTAGGAGTGGATGGCACGCTCATCTCAGTCTCAGCCGGATGATCTGCTGTCATCTGCTGATACAGTATCCATATGTAGCCAGGGGTCAGACTCGTCCTGCTCCACCATTCCACTCAAGCAAACCCCGTCATTTTCTGCCGCCTCTCGGGTGTCCCTTCTGCAATTTCTAAAAAAAGAAGCCACCGAAGCCCACCTTATAATCCGGCGGTTATAGAGGACAGCCTCCCAACAGTGACCGGAACTGTCCCACTATGCACTAGGGCTTCTTTCCTGCCCAGCCTCAAGTGTCATGTCAGAGAGGGTTTTTAGTGCCGCTGGGGGGTGGGGGGGGGGGTGGGTAGGTGACACCCAAAAGGACAAATCTGTCACCAGGCAGTTTTCAAAAAAATACCTTTATAAAAATGAATAATGGCTGGATTACATCCGAATTTCATACTCCTCTTGCTGATGCTGGTGGTGATTAGATCAGGCCTTGCAGGGCAGAATAGTCTGAGTGTCTTCCCACTGTTGCTGTCAGCCGGGCCATAATTTTACAGCCAAATGTCTTGTGTCATGTCATGGGCTATGCGAACCCGAAGTCTCCAAAACCCTATTTCAAAACCAAACACTGTTGTCTACCTCCGCCTCCGTTTTCTACACTTAGTAGGAGAGTAGCTGTTGTTAGTTAACGTTACTAATAGTTCTATTTAGTATTGTTAAGTTTGTTTTGGAGCCTCAGCCTTTAGCCCCCCCCCTCCAAAAAAAAATATATATATGTGTTATATATATTTAAAAAAAAAAATTTTTTACACTGCCTCTGCCTCCCGTACAAGTTATATTAGCGGACATTGTTATACACCACTGCAGTCTGTTGTATTTATTTTACCTATCACTCTATGCTGATATACCCCATCCCCTACTACTACTGGCCGGGGCAGCCATAAAAAGCTCATATATAATTTTCACTGCCTATGTTAAGGTAGAATGTACAGGCTTGTTGCCCAAACAAGCCAAGCCTTTTTTATTTTTCTGTCTGTCAATTGTAATCAGTGAACAGGAGTGTGTGTAATGTAGTAATACTTCGGCCGGCAGACACCGCTGTGTTCATTAATATATGAAAATGGCCGTGCTCATATTTTGAAGACAGAAGGTCCACCCATTACACTTTTTTTTTACCTATCTTCTACCTCTGGTAGCTGGGCTGGTGGTATTGGAGGGGCAGGTGGGGTCCTCTCTCGCTGGGGTGGAGGACGGTGAGAGCGGATCCTCTGTGGTGCAGCAGCTGTCCGGCGGGTGAAGGGTCCCTCCGGATCCGGTACACGTGCGGCCCAAATTCACTGTAATGGGGGCGGGCCGCGAATCCGGCCGCAGCACGTTAACCCTGCACCTAGTAGCGGCGTAATTCCTCCTCTTACCCCTCCTCCGTTGCGGTGATTGACAGGGCCAGGCAGCCAGCTCTTTTGGCTCCCGGCCCTGTCCGAGTGCCAAATCCCGCGCCTGCGCATTGCGATCCACAATCCGCACATGCGCGTTGAGAGCCGTCGGCTGCCCGGATCCGGTCTTCCTCAATGCGCCCGCATTGGTGATCGCAATGCGCAGGCGCGGGATTTCGGACTCACACAAGGCCAGCAGCCGAAAGAGCTAGATGCCTGGCCCTGTCAATCACCGCAACGGAGAAGGGGTAAGAGGAGGAATTACGCCACTACTAGGTGCAGGGTTAACGCCCCCTGCACCTAGGGAAGCTCATTTACATATTTTAAAAACGCTATTTTCTCAAAAACTACGCTACAGAAAACTATAACATTAACAGATCTGTCATCTGTTACTCGGTTTGCAATGCTAAAATCTGATGACAGAAACCCTTTAAATATGTTTTACACTTACTAGAGGCTGCAGGTACTTCAGGGGCCATCCTGCCTCGACGGTGGTGACGCCGTCGTTGATGGTGCTCTGCAACATAAAAATGTACACAATTGTTAGATGATGACTCTTTTTAATATTAACACATACTACTATTAAGATATTATGGGTGTGAGAGGGGGCCATATCATATTTTTTTCTTCTAAAAAGGTATTTATGGCAATACCTTTCTTTATATCATTAGCACGGTGCGGTAGGAATACTTTGGATATCGCCCACTGACAGTAGCTGCAGCATGGGCACGTCTTTGAGTCTGTGTGTAGGAGGAGGAAGTGCTAACTATGAAGGGGCATATAAGGGTACTTTCTTTCGAACTAGTGCATTTGCCTGACACAAACGGGAGAACGGCCAGCACCATTAACAATAATGACTAGAATACCTTCACTTAAGTTGTTTGGGTCGAGAGTTAGAGGCGTTGCCTAGCATGAAACAAAATTACTGCAGCGCACTATTCACGACCACGTTGTCCTTCTATACTTTTTTCAGTATTCGCAGTGACTGCTGGTATATATACAATACAGTACACTAATTTTTTTACATGTTTTTACTTATCAAATATTTTGTTACTCACCCTGCCGTATCTCTGCGCGGATCTCATTAAGCCGCTCTGGGCATTTGAATTTCAGATCGGACCTTTTCCGCTTGATCTGGCACGGGGTCCGCACGGTGTGGAAACGATGGCACAGGCCTTGGATCACCTGCTGGATCACCTCCTTCTTATGCTGGTTCTCTACGTAATCCTCTCTGTCCATCAGCCGGATCAGGAATTTCAGCTCTTCAGAGCTAAATGATGAGGATCGCCTGGATGCCATTTTCGAATATTCGCTCTGCCTCTGAGGAGTGCACGCCTGCGTATTACGTAATCGCATAGACAATAGTACGCTGAGGATTCGTACACTATTTGTACGCTCATGCGTACGTCTTCTAAGAAGTTGCGTACATTTTTTAAATGAACGTTCGTTATTAGTGCGCGAATGTTCGCTAGTAGCACATAATAACGTATAATTTGTACGCAAATACAACGAATCTATTCGGCGAATATATAAGTTTGGTGAATGTTCGGCGAATAATTTTTTGAATGATTCGCTCATCTCTACAACGGATGTCAGGTATATAGACTACAGAACGGTCCTAATGCACACGCTGTGCATGTGGTATTAGTGTCAGGCACACTTGCGTTCTTTTTGCCCCAAAATAAAAAAAAATGCAGCCAGATATAACAATGGACTTTTGTGTTTTTTGAACAGAACTACTAGCCCTACCTAGCCAAATCCTATACCTACACTATATGTGCCTCCTTGCGCAAATGTTATACAGCAGACGCAAAAGAGGTACTGCGGACGTAATTAACAGCAGAAAAAATAGCAAAGGATGTCAGGTATATAGTATACAGAGAGTAATACACCATGCACCAGCTGCGCAAGTGGCGTTAATGTCAGGCCACCTTGAGCAATTTTTAACTTCTTAAAAAAAAATATATATATATATATATATATATATATATATATATATATATATATTGCAGCAAGATATAATAGCCCTTAAAAGGGCTTTTGGGTCTTTTCAGAAGAAATACTATCCCTGCCTAGCGTTCTTCTCTCCCTACACTATCTGTCCCTCCTTGCAGCAGCTCTCCCTGACTCGGTATGATTCGGTCACATGTCACCGGGTGACGCGTTCCCGGCCATCCAATCAGTGTAATGCCAGTAGCGAGCGGGGAGGGGACTCGACATGGCGCTCGAGCACACACGGTGTTCGGCTGAACACCGCGTGGACCTGAGCGCGGCCATGTTTGGTCGAATACTATATTCGGCCGAACATGTTCGCTCAACACTAATTAAATCCAAACTTACTATCACAATTTACATATAGAATTCATCTCCACAAACAGCTGCTTTACAGTGTCCCTTTATTACATTACTTATCCCATATTGATCTTGCGTTGCATCCTGTATTATACTCCAGAGCTGCATTCACTATTCTGCTGGTGGAGTCACTGTGTACATAAATTATTTATCCTGTACTGATCCTGAGTTACATCCTGTATCATACTCCAGAGCTGTACTCACTATTCTTTTGGTGGATAACCTGTGTATATACATTACTTATCCTGTACTGATCCTGAGTTACATCCTGTATCATATTCCAGAGCTGCACTCGCTATTCTGCTGGTGGAGTCACTGTGTACATACATTACTTATCCTGTACTGATCCTGGATAACATCCTGTTTTATACTCCAGAGGTACACTCACCATTCTGCATCGATCAAGCAAACCCTTTAATTTCTGATTCTTTAAAGGGGTTCTCTGTCTTTTTCTTACTAATGATCTATCCTTTGGATGGGTCATCAGTATCTGATTGGTTGGGGTCCGACACCCAGGACCCCACCGATCAGCTGTTTGAAATGGCACCGTGATGTCACTGCGGGAAGCAGCAAGAAGGCTGTGGCCCTACTGTGAATTGCGTTGCCTTCTCAAAAAGCTAATTGCAGAAGTCCTGGGTGTCGGACCCCTGCTGATCAGATGCTGACCTATGCAGAGGATAGATCATCAGTAAGACAGTAAAGACAGAGAACCCCTTTACCTACAAGTCTGATCAGCACTATAATGCTACCAGCAGTACATGACCACTGGCGTACAGAGGCTAGGGAGTACTTAATTTTGTGAGCTTTAGACATAATACTTACAGTAGGTTCCAGACTCAAATCACTGAGTCATCATCTCACAAGTGTCTGTAATTTTATTCTTAATTTACAAAGGAGCCTTAATTGGAATCCTGGAAGCTGAAATAGCGGCATTGTCATCAGAGAAATTAATTGGCTATTCATATAGCTACTTCACTGCTTTCACCTGTCCCTGCCCGACTCAGCACCTATCATGACAAGGTGTCACACTTTTAACCCATGATGTCCTTGAAATGTCCTCTCAAGTCTTAGGTGTAGCTGCAAGACAAACAATATAATTTCTAAAAGAAAAATGATGGCTTTTAATTAAAATGTAACCTGCAGATCGAGTTGTAATGTGTGAAGTGCAACAGATGCAACAAGTGCAAAGAATTGTGTCACCCATAGCTGATCAGCTACTGCAGGTCACAGTAACTACCAAGTTTGATGTTCTGGAGATGTAAAAAAATGATTGGTGGTGGTCACATAATGACACTCTACTCCAGTGACGCCTCACAAAAACATTGACTGGTCCATGACAGCCAACTTATCTACTCTCTTCTTGCAAAATAACAGATGACAATAGGGGTAGCACTGGAGAATCAGTCCAGATGACCTTAATATTTTGACAGCACTGAAAACTTGGCAGGAACAGGCAGAGAAATATTCAAGTTTCGTCCAAAGACAGTCTTGAAGGATGGCTTCCTAAAAGGACCCAGCAACACAATTGTGAGCAAATTCTGTCCAATGTAACAGTTTGAATCAATTATCCTGGTGATTGTTCATGTACATACGGAGAAAATGCTTGAGAACCTGGTTTATCCATTCAGTTTGGCCATTAGGCTGATGAAGATATGCTGATGAGAATTCAAGAGACATTTTCAGAGCTTTACACAATGTCCTCCAGAACTTAGAGAGAAACTGTACACCACAGTGAGAAACAATGTGATTGAGAAGACTGTATAGATGAAAGATCTCCTTAAACAAGACCTGAGTCAATTGAGCAGCAAATGGCAGTCTAAAAAAAGGCTTGAAATAGGCCATATTAGGCTGGCCATACACATGAGACCCCAACATACAAGTGCAGTGCACACTCAGCATTCAGAACATTCTCCACATGCATGCATGTTCTGATTAAGGAGCAGACACCATACACCTCTGGACACGGTTTATCTCCCCATGTTGAAATCCAACAGTCCAATACTTATCTCCCTTGACATATGCCATCGGGGGAGAATCAGGAGATCCTGATAAATGTTAGATAGTCGGCCAATAATTGGGAAATTAGTAGGTTCATATTACATACAGTACATTTAATATTTATGGCCAGCGTTAGATAAAAGAACCTCTGTTAACCAGATGGCAAATCAGTAATAAAATCCATAGGCACCTCAGTTCATCGTTCCTTTGAAATGGGCTGAAGCTGGAGATGATCTGACAGTGGCTGTTGGCAGGACTTCACTTGGACAGTATAAGTACAAGATCCCACAAATTCTTTGATGTCTTGTCTCCAGTTTGAAAACTAGAAGTAGCGTGAGAGTAGCTCCGTTCATTTAACTCCAGGTTGATCAGAGTTTAGAAAAATAAGCCCAAGAAAAATCTATTATTCAGAGCTCTGGAGATACAAACGAGAACCCCCTAAGAGGAACTTCAAGAACTATATCTGTGGCTGCAAGGATACAACTTAGGTTAATAACATTGGCCTGCATTTTAGGCAATGAATCCAAAGGGTCAGAAGGCCTGGAAAGAGCGTCTGTTCTGTGGCTTTTCTCTGCAGGACAATTAGCAAGGACAAAATGAAATTGGCAGAGATTCAGTCTGTGGGATGACTTTAGATACTACAGGTTTTTCTGATCAGTATAGATGGTCACAGAAAATGTAGCCCCTTCCTTAATATGATGTCACTTTTCCAAGGCAAGCTAAATGGATGATCACCAGTGGAGTAATCCTCCTGACTGGTGAGAATTTCTTGGAGAAATAACTTATTGAGAAAATACCACACCTACAAGTTCCAAAAAGAATGGTCTGTTGTTATCCTCATAATGGACTAGAGTTGATGAGAAGCATCAGAATCAGGCTAGACATGAATGTTTGCTCCTTTCCAAGTAAGAGGAGGGAACGGTGTGATCACAAGGGGGTAGATACAGATGAATTGGCATAGTCTGCCAAACTGAGAAATCTTTGTAGGAATTTTAGTTCCACTAGCTGAGGTGTGGGTGCCTGCGGTATTATAAAAGATCAAAACACCCCCCTTTTTCCAGTTATCATGTAATAATATTGAAAAAAAATATCCTATACAATAATACCAGAATAACCTTTTATTGTCTTCTGACCCTCCATATATAATACACATATAATTATGGAATACCACCCGAGCCGTGGAGCATTTGAGCCTTAACCCTTTCAGTGCTACAAACATACAAAAAACTCCAGTACCTAGCAGCAGCTTCACCATTTCTCAAGCAGAACACAGGTTAAGAGTTTGGCATTTCATGCTTTTTGTCTCCTTGAAAGAGCTTGATTATAAAAAATTGCTGCAATCATTCCTAATTATACATCAAACTGCTAATCAATGTAACTCCTGTGTGTGCGTGTGTATATATTACATTATATATATATATATATATATATATATATATATACACACACACGCACACACACACATATGTATATATATTATATCTAGATATATATATATATATATACTAGAACAATGCATATAATCCAAAAAATGAGGCAGCACAGTCTGGTGTGCTGCCTCATTTTTTTGGAATATATATATATATATATATATATATATATATATATATATATATATACACTGTAACACCCAGCTCAATTAATAAAATAGTGCAGTACAATCTAGATCATCTCTTATGGGCTTGTAATGCTCAGAGCAGGATCCATATTGATGCGGCTCATACATCAGACTGGGATTTCTGAGATTTCTGGGACAAGATGGGAAAAGATAGTAAAACAGTACTGCGAAGGTTTGTGAGCAATACATATGCTATGAGAAGGGGTAACCTGGAGGTCAGTGCTAAGCTGCAGTTATAACAGAATAGATGCTGACTGGTCCCTAGATGATAGTAGGATTAGCAAAAATACTTCAAAATGTTGCTGAAATATCAATACTGTGGACAGACGTGAGTACACAAAATTCTATGGGAGGATTTAAGTAAGATATTCCTAGCTATGCATTTATGGTAGATACTGTACTCATAAAAGGGTTTCTCCAGTTTAATGGAACTGCAATTGTCTAGGGATTAAGTATTTACCCTTAGGGTACTGCCCAACGGGGAGGCCGGCCGCATGTGACTAAACCACACCCATTGGCAGCAATCGATGGGCGCAAGATATTACATGAATCGCATGGCCATTGGTTGCCAAAGGCTGATGTGGCTTGGCCACAAAACATCAGGTCATGCCCTAATATTTTAACTATAAGAGACTTGTTACAACCCACAAAGACAGGTTCAGAGAGCAAACAAATCATCTCTGCTACGTCTGTATTTTCTAAGGAGTTTTCTTGGATGAAACCAGCATTACTTCTTACACCATCTGTACACATCAACCCACATCTTCCCCCCACCCCAAAGTAAGCAGGCCACAATCCAGGAACTTCCTTGCTTCTAAAACTTGTGTGCACAGCCTCAGATGAACGACAGGCTTGACCAGATTTTTCCTTGGAGTAATTTCACGCAGAGCAAACTGTTGGCTGAAATGACTGAGTTCTATAATTAAGGGCAAAGGCGAAACACAAGGTTCGAGAAGAAGCTGGGTGCCAAAATTAAAGCAATTAACCTCTTAGTAAAAGTCCATAAAAGGTGGCACGATTACACACGGCTGGTTACTCCACATTGGCTTATGGCGGCAAGAATATAAGGCGGCCTCGAAACGCCTTAACCCTTTATGTCGTCGAAGCCACCAGTTGTTTTTGATCTTGATTTGGAGAGAGTTAATCCTGAGACAGCACCATGGTTGCTGTGAATAGCTGTAGTAAATAAATGAGAGCAGAGAACCTGTGAAGTGTTGTGATCATTATGGGTATTTGTGGTGTGGAGTCATCACAGTAAACAGATGATTACACTATTCATGAAGTAATGCTCATTACCATTACATATTTGATACAAGAATCACATTTGTTACCCTTTTGGTTGAATAGGATGGGGCTGCAGCTTTCTGATACACAACTACAGAGGAATCCTGCAGAAACCTTCTATCAGAGCTCGACTGAATCCTGGTGGGAACCAAGGGGTTATGTGCTCTTTCTTTACGTTGCCAGTTCTGCATCTCTTCTAAACAAGGGTAATTAGCTGTTGGCGGGTGGTGTGCAGTAATTAACATTCTCTCAATTTTGTCTCTCGGCTTCGGCTTTTTGTGGGTATAATTGGGCTCAGCTTTCTCTTTCTTTCGGATAATTGGGTTCTCCCGGCGTGGAAATTGCATTGCCTATTCTAAATTTAACCGGCCAGCTTTGTACTTTTGGTGCCGGTTCCTGCTGCTGCCGTTCATTGTTTTTCTTAGTTGAGAATATTTATATGGAGGGATTTATTTGGGGATTTGTTGTTTATGATGTAACGCTGAAGAGGTGAAAAGGTGAAACAGAGGAAAAGTTAGACAATGCATCCAGGAACATGTCATGCAACGTGTCAGTGATTGGAGGGCCCTTTAAGAAAAAAAAAGAAGACACCATAAGTTGGATCATGCATTGTTAAAGGGGTATTCCCATGTAAGACATTGATGGGAAATCCACAGGATCTACACCTACACATCTCCAGAGTAAGGGCCCCTGACCCTTGCCTCTTTTGATGAAGTGGCCACTCTTAATGGAGAGGTGACTGCTAAAGCGTGGCTCTCTACATTCACTTCTGAGTTTGGAAAACAGTAGCCACTTCTCCAGTTCAGAGGGGGATAGAAGGACCCTCATACTGGAGATAGCTGAAATTATGGCTTATCATTTTGATATGCCATGTTAGTCTAAAATAGGATTACTCTTTTAAGACTAGAACTACATGGAGATTTCGGTCATCCGACTAAGGCTACTTTCACTAAAATGCTGAGGCAAGCATGCTGAGAGGCGGACGGACAAAAACCGCAGTGTTTTGTAGTTGTTGTCCGCCTCTCTGCATATTTGCCGTACTGCAGACGGACTTCCGGTCTGCCCCATTATAGTGAATGGCGCCAGACCAGACCTCAGATAGCACAGTCAACTTGCAGGAGCCGGAAAAGGCTACCTCAAGTGTGAAAGTAGCCTAAAAATAAGCCTATGGGGCAGACGGGGCTAGTCAGGAGTGCATGACCAAATGGAGTAGCCACACCTCCAGTACAAACTTACAAAGAAAAAGGGGAATTTCAGTCAGCACATCCCAGTGCACAGGTGCACGTTGCTATGGCTAAATGCACAAGGAAAGGAAAATACATACAATGCAACGGCACACTGCCAACCAGATAAAGCACACAATGCCATAGTGATATGAGGTATTCTGAAGCTAATGCTATGCTTGTTTAGTAAATTAGAGATTCTTGCCAAATATATTTTGTACAAAATTATCTGGGCCCGTCCACCAAATCGTCAAGGTGATCTCTGTAGGACGGGAACCTAACACTATTTCTTACCTGTTATGTACCAATGCTTGGCTTCCGTATAATCAGGGGGTGTTGGTTCCACATGCATGCTGGATTCCCTATGCCTTTTGCCAACTCTGGTGCTTCAAAGGCCTCCACTAATACAGGGATGCAGGTACCAACATGCATGCCGAGTCCACTCGGCTTTATAGTTACACTAATTAAAATAAGCCTATGGGGCAGACGGAGCTAGTCAGGAGTGCATGACCAAATGGAGTAGCCACACCTCCAGTACAAACTTACAAAGAAAAAGGGGAATTTCAGTCAGCACATCCCAGTGCGCAGGTGCACGTTGCTATGGCTAAATGCACAAGGAAAGGAAAATATATACAATGCAACAGCACACTGCTAACCAGATAAAGCACAAAATGCCATAGTGATATGAGGTATTCTGAAGCTAATGCTATGCTTGTTTAGTAAATTAGAGATTCTTGGCAAATATATTTTGTACAAATCGTGCCTCATATCATTATGGCATTTTGTGCTTTATCTGGTTGGCAGTGTGCCGTTGCATTGTATGTATTTTCCTTTCCTTGTGCATTTAGCCATAGCAACAAGCACCTGTGCACTGGGATGTGCTGACTGAAATTCACCTTTTTTTCTTTGTAAGTTTGTACTGGAGGTGTGGCTACTCCATTTGGTCATGCACTCCTGACTAGCCCCGTCTGCCCCATAGGCTGATTTTAATTAGTGTAACTATAAAGCCGAGTGGACTCGGTATGCATGTTGGTACCTGCATCCCTGTATTAGTGGAGGCCTTTGAAGCACCAGAGTTGGTAAAAGGCAGAGGGGACCCAGCATGCATGTGGAACCAACACCCCCTGATTATACGGAAGCCAAGGTTGGCACATAACGGGTAGGAAATAGTGTTAGGTTCCCGTCCTACAGAGATCAGCTTGACGATTTGGTGGACGGGCCCAGATAATTTTGTACAAAATATATTTGCCAAGAATCTCTAATTTACTAAACAAGCATAGCATTAGCTCCAGAATACCTCATATTACTTTGGCATTTTGTGCTTTATCTGGTTGGCAGTGTGCCGTTGCATTATATGTATTTACTTTAGAAGTGTGGCTGGTGCAGGCCATGTTCATAAACAGACATGTGAAGGAAAACTCCTTGCACTTGGTGTAACCCAAAGGCCACACAAGAGTTGAGTGAATTTCCCAAAATTTGTTTTGGGTCCAATTTTATTGAATAGGTTGATTTGGCTTGGTAAGTATAAATTCAATCCAAATCAAAAGTGCTCTGGGCCATGAAAAATAATGCATGACACTCTGAGGTCTAAGACTGTATCCAACATTTTCCAAGCTCCTTAATGCCAAGATGGCATTAGTAATGTCAAAGTGACATATATGGCAATCAGTAAATGCATGTCGGATTGCTGCAAAACCCAGCATGTATTTAGGTCTCAGGCAGATATGTAAATGATTACAGTAGTGTTTTGATTAGATAGTGGGTCTTGCCACAAGAGGGCGTTAAACTGCTTCCCACGCTGTCCTATACAAAAGGCTTACAGCGGCTGCTTTTGGGTAGTGTCCCTTTTGGTGAGAGATCATTGACTAGACATGCTGCTATGATGCACTCAAAGGCATTTTGCCCAATTGACAGACTTTGAGAAGGGGTGCATCATTGAACTCAGAGAAGCAGGATGGTTGATTTAACAAATTAGCCTCCATCTAGGCCATTCTGATTTAGGTTTAACGTTCCAAACTATCAGCAATCTTAGATCTGTTCATTGGCATAAAATGGAGGTGTGTCAAAATCCTCAAAAAGCCATACCTGATTGTTTTATTCTCTCGCCCCGCACCGTGATGGTTGGTCATGGCCAGCGTCAATGTCCTCATCATTTTGCCTGCCATAATGAGTGTCAGCTTCATCCCCTAGTTGTGCTCCATGCAACCCTTTACCACCAATTCCTCCTCATCCTGAAGTTCTAGCTCATCCTCCTGTATGCAACATCAACTGTGCGGTTCCCCAACAGCCACATGGCAGCGATCAAGATGTGGAAACTGTGCATTTTCCACCATCCCTTGTTGTATCAGTGTGAGCATTAACTCCAGTATAAATTTCAGGGGGAATTACATAATTGATTCTGGTTTTGATCCTACTGACAAATCTGGTAGCCTCTTCGAAAGGCCTGAAAAGGCAAAAGGTGTCTCTGATAAGCTGCCACCGCCTGAGCTCAAAATAATGCCTGCTCCCTGCTGTGGTCATCTGGTGCATGATGTAATGAATGACCACTTTACACTACTTATACAGCTGGTCCAGCATATGCAAGGTTGGAAATAAAAAAATCAAGTGATGCAAAGGCTGACCGTTCTGTTGCATTTCTGGCCACTTCTAGTTTCCTTAGCATCCAGGGTAATGTCTCTTAAGAGAAAAGAAGGAGCCCCAGTAGGAGCAGTTGGTCAAGACAGAGATGAAGGAAAACAAATCATTTTATCAGACCTCAAATTAACTGTAAAGAAGGAGGAGGAATAGAAGGAATGCAATGAACACTGACTGAAGGCACGGTATCAGACTCAGGGGTAACATCAACATCTTCCTCTAGTGACTGGGATGGTACCATTGTGACCTGATACAACTGGACGGATGGCTGGTGCCGACAGTGCTGCTGCTACTTGTGCTACAGCCACCCACATTCTTACTGGTGAATAACATGGCACGGGTGTTTCATCTTACATTACCCTGCCCATTGCCTCTCTGTTTTTTACTACACATTATTTTTATTCGATAGGGAACTGGACCTGTGAAGCGAGCCGGCGCAGAGAATTGGAGTGATAGCAGTCCTGATGAGATGTTGTTTGTCACAGTGTCCTACCTCGGGTCATCA
The DNA here is from genome assembly GCA_900303285.1 of Rhinella marina. NCBI lineage: Eukaryota > Metazoa > Chordata > Amphibia > Anura > Bufonidae > Rhinella > Rhinella marina. Next base: position 22,660 of record ONZH01020577.1, on the reverse strand, counting down.
CTAACTGGTGTTCGGTGCAGTGAAAAAGGTGATGATGAAACAAGCGAGGTAGAAATTGTTAAACAAAGAACTTCTCTCTTTACTATGTGCAAAAATGGATAGCAGTGCATGCATCAGCAGTTTGCACAAACTTCAATTCCTCTCCTCTCAGATGATGGGGTATGGTGGGTGGCAATGCCGCAAAGATGCCACTCAGAAACTTGCTACGGCTATAGGCTACTTTCACACCAGCGTTTTTGCTGGATCCGTCATGATCAGCAAAAATGCTTCCGTCATGATAATACAACCGTCTCATTGTGTCTGAGAAAACGGATCCGTCCCCATTGACTTACATTGTGAGTCATGAAGGATCCGTTTGGATCAGTTTCTTCATGCGGACACCAAAACGCAGCAAGCAGCGTTTTAGTGTCCACCTCCAAAGCGGAAAGCTGACTGAACTGAAGCAAACTGAAGCAAAACTGATGCATTCTGAACGGATCTTTTTCCATTCAGAATGCATTAGGACTAAACTGATCAGTTTTGGACCATTTATGAGAGTGTGAAAGTAGTACTCTGGCACCTGTAGGTGTTTACTGAATGATGCAAGCTTATAACTATGCCTGTCTTGGACTCTCGTGATGGTGTCTAAACGTGTTACCCACCACTTTGCAGCTGAGTCTTGATAGTTTGGCTGCTTGATCACTCTGTTAACTTTAATACGCCATAGCTTGCAATTCTTCTGTGGCCTAGGACCCTGCAGTTTTCCTGGGGAAATGATGTCCTCCTGGATGAGCTGTCACTGTGGTTGACCTTGGGCAATTACAAACTCATAGGTAAGCCTCTTCTATGGTCCAACTGGCCTGTAGGAGCAAGAGATGAATTACATGCTCCCTCACTCTTCACTGTACATTCTTAGACTGACTTTCCCTAGCTCAGTCCCACCCTTGGCAGGAAGTCAGATCATCCCACTCCCACCAAGAGGGGAGGAATGGAATGGTAAGTTCCATTCCTGTTACCAAACATTGACTACTGTACCCCATCTGCTAATGAACAAGGTGTATTACATTATATTACATTCACATTGCATAAAAAACAGTAAACAATTTCAGATACCATAATAGTACCCCCAGGTCCGGGGAATTACGCCTGCACTGGTTATTCTGACCACAAGCCCTATAAATAAGGAAGGCATACAGTCTATCCACTAAACATCCACTGTATTGCTACTTATTGCTGATGTTAAGTATTGTTGCCTAAGTTTGAAGAAAAAAAAATGTGGGTGGCATAACTAGATATAGGCAAAACAATTAATGACTTGAAAAAATAAATTGTCACATGGAGAGAGACTGATGGCTGAAGTATAACAGCACTGTATAAATGCTTGCTGCAGAACAATATTCCTGTTTTTTTTTTTTTTGCAGTATATGCTGTAAGATATGCAAAACAATGAGTGACTTGAAAAAAGAAATGAACTGTACAAATGTGATGCAGAGCAATATGCCAGACGCAGTATCAGCACCAGTAGGATTTATTTACCATATTTTTAAGAAAAAATATTGCTAAAAAGTGCCTGCTTCTTATAGTCTGCAGTTAGGGTGGTCCAGCTGTGTGAGACCCCCTGGACTGCTTCCTTGATGATCCAGCGGACTGCTCATATAGCGCACTGCTGGATCAATAAGAGAGGGGTTCGTCTGCACACTTCATTTTCTCCCTGCCTGACACTGATCTATATGATCAGTGCAGGCAGGAGAGTAGGCTGAACAATCTGTTCAGTACATGGAGAGAAAGGTCCTAAGTTGCACTGAAAGGTGATGAAAACTACAAATAAGTGCAACTAAAAGACCCTTGATGATGTGGGGAAGGGCCAAACTAGGAGAACTGGGTTTTTCTATTAAGGCTGAGACAAGAATAGGCTGTACATTTTTATTAAAGATGTGCATGTGTGCATATAATTTGCATACTACACAGCTGTGTACATATCTAGCAGAATTGTGTGTATGGATGCAGCAGAGTGTGTGTATAATGTGTACTGCAGAGCTATGTGTATCCAGCAGGGGCCGTGTGTGTGTATAATGTGTGTATTGTACTGCTGTGTGTGCATAATGTGTATACTGCACTGCTGTGTGTATAATATGTATACTGCAGTGTTGTGTGAGTATAATATATGTGCTGTAGAGATGTGTATGTATTTGTATAATGTTGTGATCATGGAGAGTAAAATAAAATACCTAAAAAATAAATAATCTAGCAGAACACTACATAACAGGAACTGGAGGCACATGTACTTGGATAGGTACATTCAATGAGGTAACCACATGAACCATTACTGTTTGCTGCAATGGTCAGCAGATGATACACTAGGGCAGGGTTGCCAACTAGAATTTTTCTTTTTTCTTGACAACTTATCCCAAAATCACGGACGGACAACATTTTTTACGGACAAATTGGAAAACCATAATGAGTGATAAAGATTTAAACTAATACATGTCTATAGCCCAGTATACTGATAAGAACTTATTACCAGCATTTACTATGAGCTGTAAAATTATGATAGTTACCACCAAAATAATCTAGTCAAGTACCACCAGCCTCAAAAAAATCACGGACACATCTATTTTTTTTCATGGACAGAGGAAAAAAGTTGCCTATTTTTACGGACTGTCCAGAAATTTCTGGACGGTTGGCAACTCTGCACTAGGGTTAACAAGAACTGATGAAAAATATTAAAGCCCACTACAACAGACCCTAAAGTTCCTGACCTTGACCCCTCCACTTCATTAAACCACCAGGGAAGGTTTAATAAGTATAAATATTTTTTCTAATTTTCTGTTGTTTAAACTCTAATGGGGGAGATTTACCAAACTATTGTAAAGTAGAACTGGCTTAGTTGCCCATAGCAACCAGATTCCACCTTTCATTTTCCAAAGGAGCTGTGAAAAATGAAAGGTGGAATCTGATTGGTTGCTATGGGCAACTAAGCCAGTTCTACTTTACACCAGTCTGATTAATCTCACCCAATGTGTGTGTTATACTCCAGTGCCTCCTACAGTCCAAAAATATGATAATTACGGTACATTTAAATGAAATGTTTTAAAAAAAACAGTGCAGTTGGTCACAATATAACTTTACTGTATAAATGCTTGATACAGAAAAATATGCCAATATTTGTTGGCACTATTCACTATTCACTAGAGAGTAAGAAAAACAGTGAGTGACATGTCTGTATAAGCAAGCAGTGGCAGATTATTAGCACCAGGATCAGAGTGCCTAACCTGAATTTTATTTTTTTCTGGACAACTTGTTCAAAAATTAGATGAATTTGAAGATCATAATAAATAAGAGATGTATGTCTGTCTATAGCTGAAGATATTGATGAGCACATTACCAAAATTTACCGTACTGATCACAGTGATCTGTACAATTACCACCAAATAAAGCAAATCACGGACACATCTAATTTTTTTCACAAACCATCTAAAAATGTCTCTGGTCCCCTGTTTTGACAGACTGTCCAAGAATTTCTGAACAATTAGCTACCTCGAACAGGGTTAATATATTATTGTAGATGATTTATGATTGTGAACGATGTGATGAAGGTTGGGGTGATTCACATTAAGAACTGAGTGCTATAGCATTAGCCGTATTAGCAATAGCTGCCTAACTAACACACTGTCACTGCCTGAGTCTGATTGACTCCTCTCTCTCTAAAATCTACCTATTTAGGGCTCATGCACATGAAGGTTTGCCGGCTGTTCTGTGCATTGGGGACCACAATTTTTTAAGGTGCAGAGGCACAGAGAGAAACCACACGGGAGCACTCTGTATTGCTTCCCTGGGGTTTCCGTGCCTCTGTTCTGCGCCGTATCTTCCAGATTGCAGACCCGTTCAAGTGAATGTCTATTGTCTTCTCCTCACTATGAAGCACTCAGTGACACAAAACGATCTGCAATTTATTTTACTATCTCTTCCATTCTATCTGTCCTATGTATATCATCACAAACCCAAGCAGGGGTGTTATATAGAGTCTATGACTCACCCACTGAGTCATCAGTGACGGACACTTAAGTCCCTCGTGATTGGCTGAGGCCAGGGGCGTAACTACCATAGCGGCAGACCATGCAACTGCTATGGGGCCCAGTTTAAGAGGGGGCCCAGTCTTAGTTGGGATCATTTCCTCTGTTACTGGGGGTGAAAACGGCCAGGGCTCTACCCTCTAAAGAAACAACTTTTAGCAAATGAAGCAGTGGAAAAATGGCCCAAGGGTCAAGGAGTTTAGGCAGAAACCCTTCTGTCCTGTGGGGGGGGCCTGGTTTGATCCTTGTTATGGGGCCCTCACTTCTCTATGTACGTCACTAGACTACCGTGTGAAAATAAGACAGTGTCTTATTATTTTTTTCCTCCAAAAAAAGCATTAGGGTTTATTTTTGAGATAGGTCTTATTTTCAGGGAAACACGGTTTAAAGCGTGCCCCCATCAGACCCCCGATCAGCCCACTGTGCCCCCTTCAGACCTCAGATCAGCATGCCCCCATCAGACCCCCGATCAGCCCACTGTGCCCCCTTCAGACCTCCGATCAGCCCACTGTGCCCCCTTCAGACCACAGATCAGCGTGCCTCCATCAGACCTCAGACCAGCCTACCCAGCCCCATAACAATAAAATAAAAAACTCCTCTTACCTGTCCTGCGCCGCAGCTCCGCTCCAGGTACTCCTCTGGCTTCTGAGGCCGGCGCTGCACTGTCACCTGACTGTGTGCAGCGTCAGGTCATAGTGTGCGCACTACGTCCTGACGCTGTATGCGGTCAGGACAGTGCAGCACCGGCCCTGGAAGCCTGTGGAGTGCTGGACCCGGAGCGGAGCCGCGGCGCAGGACAGGTAAGAGGAGTTTTTTATTTTATTACTATGGGGCAGGGTGGGCTGATCTGAGGACTGATAGGGTGCCGGCAGCGAAAATATACAAGTGAGCGCTTCCATACAGTAACGTAGATAGGGCTTATTTTTGGAGTAGGGCTTATATTTTAAGCCTACTCCAAAAACAAGGCAAAATAGCACTAGGGCTTATTTTAGGGATAGGTCTTATTTTCGGGGAAACACGGTACCTGCAAGGTATTATAGGCAAGCCCACCAGTATAGGTCGCCATCCGAGGCCATGTGATCTTCCATCTTCTCTGTCTTATCTGTAAAAAGGAGGCGCCAGATTTGTGCACAGTGAAATCCAAATGTTTCAGATTCGCTATAAACCAAAGCGTTTAGGAAAAACGAATCTGATTTACGTAGAATTGATTCGCTCATCTCTACCACCCAGTCATCCGCTTTTCACGTCCTGACAGGCTGCTGAAGGTGATACAGTGGGGCTCCATTCCAAGTTTTGCTATGGGACTCCATGTTTGCGAGTTATGACCCTAGGCTCCATTTGCAGAATGGAACGGGCTGCCCATAATAGAAATGCCTATTCTTGTCCGCAAAATGGACAAGAATAGGACATGTTCTATTTTTTTATTTTTATTTTTTGCGGGGCCACGGAAAAGAGCAACGGATGCGGACACCACATGGAGTGCTGTCTGCATATTTTGAGGCCCCATTGAAGTGAATGGATTCACATCCGAGTTGCCAAAAACAACGGACCCAAACAACGTCCATATGCATGAGCCCTTAGTATGTACTTTGGCGGATGTACCCTTTTCACAATGGTTGGTGACTGCACTTCTTTTCTTCCCACTGATCCTCATGGAGAAACTATTGAAAAGCTGAACGTCCTGTCATAAGAAGGAACATCGTAGTGTTCATACTGTTATATAAGAACAGGAGAGCTATGTTTCTTTAAGTCGCTGTTCAAGGTGCTGAATCCAGAAAACTTGTCTCGTTCCACAGATGGGAGAAATTACTGAAGCAAAAAATAAAGCAATCTGAATAGAAATAAGATCTGTATCTGCACACGAAAACAGTGATGATAATTAACACTAATTGAATACAATGTGCTTGAGTGACTCGAGAGCTGTTACTATTTTTATAAGTATACAAAGGAACATTTATTACTTTCCGCCCAAAGCAATGTTAGATGTGAACTGTCAAACAATGTTAAAGTATCTGATGATGTATTAAGAGACATAAACAAGGAGGAATGCAAGTCATGATGAAGAATACTAAGCCGGTGCAGCAACTCCATTACTCAGTCTAAAGGCAGGGGAATAAGCTGTCATGTTGGCATACAAGACAATGGTTTATCAGAAGGGGTTACAGAGGCTGCATTTATATCAGAGGCCCCATATCTATAGGGCCATAGTCAGGATGTAATCACACTACATGGAGCTATGGGACTATAGAGTTTAATAATTATAAAGTAGTACCGTATGCATTATATACTCTCCAGGCCTGGACAAGGAGCTGTCCTTTATATCAATTTAGAGTGACCATCCATGCTCAGCTTCTTGCCACCAGTGACCAAGAATAAACCAGGCTTATTAACTGGACCAGTGATGACTCCTGTCAAAAGTGGTGGAGAATGTGGTCTCAAGAATCCTTACAGCTAGAGTCATCTCGAGATGGTGATCACAGGGATAAATAACATGCATGCCCTACCTGAGGCCACCTGTCATCACTGTTTACATAGCCAGTACTGGGGCTGCCATTATAAAGTATTTGTATGTCCTAAGTATTATAGTTTATGGCCTTTTTGGAACTTTTTATAAAAAGTGAGTAACCCCTTTCAATCTTGTCACACAACTGAATGTTTGCTACAAAGTATCCAGTTATTTCCTGATAAATGACAATAATATATGTAAAAACATTATTTGAAGGGAATTTGTTGCTAAACTAAACAGTTGAGAAGCATACCTTTATGGTAAATAAAAACCCTGTGTTATGTTAGTGACCTGTGCCAGCAGCGATTGCACTCCTCTGGGCAGGCATTCTTGCTGAAGCACTTACTAAGCTACTTCTGCTTTCCAGCAGTCCAGAACTGATGGCCCTCCTCTGCCCGGCGGAGTTCTGTATGCCCTTCTCTGGTAGGTTTAAGTATGATAATTACTAGCAAAGGCCTCTCCTTCCTGCTTACAGGATGCGCCCCCCCCCCTTGGCTCTTAAGGGGCCAGCGTGCACATCCTAATTCTTCCCCAGCCTATGGGTAATAAAGGCACCTTTCCCTGTGAGCAGGTGCCTGAGCAGTAGGTTAATCTAGATTGCTAGTTTCTGTGACGATGTGCTGTTTCATTTGTCTACATGTGTACCGACTTCTGCTCGATTCCTGACTCTGATTCTCCACTGCCTGACCCGACCTGTGCCTGATTATTGTATTGACCCTTAGCTGCCTGTCCTGACCTTGGGACTGTTTCATGGATTTGCACATACTCTGCCTACCCTGACCTTGGCCTGTTACTGACTGTGAGTTTTGCCTGCCTCTTTAGTGCTATGCAACAGTGTCTCTTGACCCCGTGGGTCAGCAGCAAACTGCATGAAGACAACTCCAAGAAGTAGCAGCCTGGTGTGATTCCTGTAGCGAAGTTCAGATCCCTGTATAGGGGCAAAACCAGGGAACTGCCAGGACAACACTTTTAGCTTTAGCCCCAAGTCATATCCATTGGTGCGCACAGTTGTTCCACACCCACTGCCATAACACCCTGCCCTGAACCTTCCCCAGGCAATGTTTTCATTGAGGAGAGCCTGAGCACTTTTTGGGATTAGGACCACCCATTGGACACATGCAATGTAATTTGCATATCATATCAAACTTAACTTCTTGCCAATTAGTCCTCTTGCAGGGGATCAAAGGTATTCTTGCACAACTGTTTTAATCTACTACCTGGCACTGGAATTAGTCTAATAGGGAGAAAGTTTATTTAATTCTCTTCATAGGTCTTATCTAGTTCATTTCTATACCTATATCCAGAAGATTTCCAACCTATTTTTTATGTGCTGACTCTGACTGATGGGCTCCTGATTGATGATGTCTCTAATGATACTGTATGTATAATACATTGAAGAAGAACACTAACACAGATGCCGGCTCAAACCTTACATCTGTTTCCTGCAGTGATCTAGAAGAGATCATGGGGAGCTGTAGTCGTTGTTTGGATGATGCCTTAAGCTACTTGAGCTTTCATATAAAATGTGAACAGGAAGAATCATGAGCAGAAGAGAAAAATAAAATCAAGAAAAGCAAAAAATTGTAGCACATTGATACATGGAATAAAAGAGGAAAAGCAACGCCGCGAGGCAAATTATTATACATGGTTCTAGATTAGCAAGGATAAATGTATATATATATATATACACACACACTAGGGTTGTCACGATACCAAAATTTTGATTCGATTTTGATACCATAAAAAGTATTGCGATATTTTTTAATATTTTAATAGTTCTGCCTTTTTTCGGACGTGGCGATACCTAATATGTTTACATTTTTATTGTTTATATATTTTTATATGTAAAATTAGGAAAGGAGTGATTTAAACGTTTAATATTTTGGTGTTTTTTTTTTTTTTATTAGCCACCTTAGCCGATGGCGGTATGCCACATTTTCTAAGATACTAGGCTGTGCAGTAGTGAAGCCTAGTATCGGAAAACAGCAAATCCCAGTATCATATCGATCCGAGTGCAAAAGGATTAATTGGGTATTGAAAGTTCGATACCTGGTGCAACCCTAACACACGCACTAGTATGCAAAATCAGTGACCAGAAGATCAAAAATAGTTGTCAGACTATAGTTGAAACTTTCTGTACCTTGTTACAAGAGCAGCTCCGAAGCACAAACTACTGCTCTGAAAAGTGAAATACGATGAAGTCTATGGAAAGTTTGGCTATTTGGATGGAAAGACGTTTTGACAAATTATAATAAACAAATAAATACACCAAACTATGGTAACAATTCTGACCTTTCAGTTTAGCATACAAAGCTCCCATGTACAGCAGGCACTTTTTCACACCTTCTCCAAACACCCTTGATATAAATAGCTTAAAAGCAAGCACTCATACCACAGGCTTCCTTCATTACAGTCCAGGGCGGTTTAATTGGCTGCTGTATCACCACTACCAATACATAATCACTGAGTATAACGGAATCTGTAATCAAGTTTCAGGGTCAGCTGTGGGTCCTCCTTAGCAGCCAGAGCTCCCATGTCCTGAGCTGAAATGACAGTTCAGTGCTTTCAGAAAGTGCTACAGCATAAATTTTGCATAGACCCACAGAGCTGGGCATTTAATCAATGCCACGAGCCTGAAAACTTCACTGCAATCAAAGCCACAAATTAAAATCGCAGGGGACAGATGCCTTAAATCAATCCCAAGAAATATTAACCAGCGGTTTCAGAGACTGAGCTCAGAGCCAAGAAAAGGAAAGAGAAAAATACAGTGGCCACAGCTGACTGCTCTGTGCCTTTATCAACATGTCCATTCTACACCCAGGTGAGAGGCTGCACCTGTAATCTTCAGAAAACCACAAATTGCTGTAAAAATGCCTGACTCTGCCAAACAGAGGGAAACTTTGTGGATTAAGCCAGACTGCAGACTTTATGAAACTTGGCTGCAGTCGCATATCAGCCTTGTGTTCCATTTCTGTTCCTCAATTCCCATAGGAAATAACACAAGTGAAGTGTAACAGGACACATTAAGGTACATTCATTTAAAAGGTAGTTGAAAATAGCACAAACACATGCGCTTATAAAGCATCTGGACACAATTTTTTCAGGGTGGGTTGCCTAAATTGTCCCAAAAAGCAAGTGCAAAAATTTTGGTCAGGTCATAGTAGTCTTTCTAGGAGGCAAAAATAAACTTCTTATACTGTACATGTTTATCATTGTGTTCACAGATACTAAAACGAAATGATCCCATATCCACATGCCGTGCATTGATCTATTGCTTCTCAGCAAGGGTACGGTACCAGGGCAAGATACTTTGTATACATTTGATCAAAATGCATAGGCCCACTTACCATTTCAAGGTGGTCTCTTTTCAGCAGGTCCTTACTCTAACTTGACGAAGCCCAACATTACGACCTCCACCTCTGCAACATAGCACCTGCAGGCAGCGAGAACCAGCAGCCCAACAACATGGCACATGGCTCCACCAACCCACAGGCACAGCACCAGCAACCACCACAGCCACCATAAAAGGGGTTGTCCAAGTTAATATTTTGTCCTTTCTATGTTTCTAACTAATCAATTACAACAGCTTTTCCATAGAGATGAGCAAATCTATTTGCCGCTTCATAGATTTGTATTGAATCTTACAAATTTTCTACTCCAAACCGAATCCGGATTTTTTCGGATTCGCTTCGTATTATTCGTGAATTTTCGTAAAAGTTTGAACGCTAACGCTACGCGCGATACGTACGCTATGTACATAACGTATGCATTCTTCGTGAAGCGGGAAAATTACGATACGACCCCTCAAGAGCGGGAAAAACCAGCCCGGCCCACCGGGAACTAACTATTGGCACGTATAGGGAGTGAAGACTCCTCCCTCATTACTCTTCCCTCCTCTGAACCAGTTTAGACAAGCGCTGAACACTGATCAGTAGTAGCAAGCATGGCTAAAGAGCTGCATCCGAACTGGAACCAGATGGTCTTTGGGAACGAATTCCCCAAACCACCGCTTGCTCCAGACATCAAGTTGTCACAACTGTGCAAGAGAGACTCACCGGCTTCAGTGTCCATATTCTCCTTGCTGGCTGATGAGGTTGCTGCTGCAGGTGGAGCGTCTACTTCGCCGCCCAGGAGGAGATCAACAACACCTTCCATAAGTCAGAACCCGATTGTGCCAGCATCGGTGATGGCCCACGCGCAGACCCTCTGGGACCATCTGGACCATCCTAGGCCAGGAGATCCTACATTGGAGCGCCGAAAGGGAACTGTCCTGTGGTTTTCGGTCGAGCGAGGCTCTGGCTTCCTGGCAGACGAGGACGGTAAGGAGTACTTCGTGGGCCGCAAGTCAGTTAAACGGCCGTACCTGCCCCAATCCCGCCACAGCCATGGCATCCCTAAAAGGCCCCTTCGCCACCGGGGTTACCCTACTATCTAAGCCTCTGGTCCCAACATCATCACCTGAAGTTTGGCCAGAGGAACCACCAGGCGAAGTACCGGTGCGCTGCCTTCAGGAGTCACCAGATGGCACTCTCCGCTTCAGGGAGAAGCCACAGCCGGAGCCTCTGATACCTGGACTACCACCACCATCACAGTCCTTTCAGCTGGGTCAGCAGACAACGTCATTATTTACATTCCAATCCATGGTGATCCACCAATGAAGCCAACAGCAGCCAGGGAAGCTGGGGCTTCTTCCCTGGGTGCAACCTTGCCTCCACCGCTGCAGCCAGAAGTCCTTAACCCTGCTGTCCTGACAGGAGGATCCGGAAAAGCACAAGTGGCTGCAGCGCTAGCCAGCATGACCACCACCTGGACCCGGTCAAGTCCGACTTCTGGAAGAAGAGGGCAGTGGAGTTCCACCATGGCAGCGAGCTTGGCCTACAGGAGGCAGAAGCATCCTCTAAAGTCATTCAGTAGCAGCTCAAGCAAGGAGGACTTCAGGTCCCTCATCTGAGGAACCCAACTACTGGCTTGTTTAAAGGACACTTCAAGAGGACCTATGGGAGCCACACCATGGACTGCACCTGATAGGTGAGAGCTAGTTGGCACTTGTTTTTAGTTTATGTTTTTATTGCCCCCGTTTGACTCTCAACCAGATGGTCATGGCTTGTCAGGACTCCCGTCATTCTGCAGAAAATTCCTGTTTGTGCCTAAGCGCACCTATTTTCCTTTTTCCCTTCTCAGGTTATTTGGGAGCCCGCTTTGCAAAAAGGGTTCTCTATTTGCTGCTATTTTATAATATCCGTGTGGATTACATGTTACCTGTTTGGATTACAAAATGACCTCAAACAGCCACGACTTGAGGAGAGACTCAAACATATATCTGAGCCTTTTATGCTTGAAAATGTGAAATTGCACTAAAATGTTTGCATAATTGTCTTTGCTGTATTTTAGCAATAATGTTTTTACAAGTTCAGCAACATTCAAGCACTTTAGCCCATTGTGTGTATTCTTTTTAGGTACTGCAATGTTCCCTATATTAATGCACTTATTGTACAGTGTTTTTTAGTGAATTATGCACTTAGCCAGATAGCTAGCACCTTACTTTTCTAGCTTATATGGACTGCCTCTAAAGACTGTACGTTGCGGCCTAGCCTTGTGTGTCAATAGTACGCTAAGGATTAGTACGCACTTTGTGCGTTAATGCTTACGTATTGCGTACTTTTAACAATGATGACTTTATGTTTGTAATTTGTGTAGGAATGTTCGCAAAACAACAATTATTTTTTAACGAAAATTCAACCAAATAAATTCATATTAGGAACGAATCTTGTCAAAAATTCGTCGAACATTCGCCGAAGCGAATTTTGGATGATTCGCTCATCTCTACTTTTCCATACACTTTCTGCTTCTAAACTTGCTGGTTTCTCAGATTGCACTCAGGGTCACATGACCTGTGATGTCAGCTTTCCTCCCTGCTAATCTTGCACAAGCAGATAGTCTGTACACGAGACGTCACTGTGCTGGCCACGCCCCCTTTTCTGCTGGCTCTCTGCTCTCTCCCTGGATTCTTTTAGATAAAACATTAACCCCTTCAGCCAGAACACACTCAGGGCTCAAGACTTTACAACAGTAGCTTCAGGCAGTGAAGACACACAGGATCTGCCCTCCTCATCCTGCAGACACAAAGCTGACACTGGAGGAGTTCTGTAGAGTATTGCACAAGAAAGGTAGGGGGAAGTTCCTGTGTGTATCTGCAGTGTCATTGTACAGCTGGGACTTGTAGTCCTACACATACAACATGCTGCTGAGTATTCCAGTAGACATGTCACTCAGGGCAGCACTTGTATTCACTCACTTTGCAGAGCAGGGGGGAGGGGCAGAGATTGTTATTACTGCAGGTAAACAAAGGCCAGAAGAGAACCAGGGAAATTAGGAAATATATATATATATTTGCCTAAAACTTGTTTAACTTAGTTATATATTGCTGCCCATCAGATTTACAGTAATATATAATTTTTTTGTGAACAGATAGAGACATCTGGATAGCATTGAGCTACTCTGTGTCCTCTTGTCTCTGGTTTTCTCCAGGGGTTACAGGATCAAACCATTATATACAACTTTCTTAGCACCACTGACACTTCAGTCAGACTCCCATTGATTAGCTAGTAATAGTATATCCTGTCATCAATGCCTATGTCTGGGTTCACACAATTATATGTTAAATGGATGCCTCCAACGGATGCCATACAGTGGTGTTTTACCAAGAGATTAGAAATTTAGGAAAAAAATAGACTTAATGTGACTTAGGTGCATAAAGAGTTTATTCACAATACACTTGACACACACATACTTAATGTATATGCCATATCAGGTATATACTCAGCAAACACACATTCTAAAAGACACGTCCTGTGTTGTTCACCTTTTCTCCTCCATCCCCTCTATGTCATCTTAGGCTACTTTCACATTAGCGGCACGGGTGTCCGGCAGGCTGTTCCTGCAGGTGAACAGCCTGCCGGTTCAGTGCTGCCATTAGTGCACATGTGCAGCTGGAACTACGCTCCATCCCCATTCACTATAATGGGGGCGGGTCGGAGTTCCGGCCGGACCACGGCAAACATGCCGAGAGGCAGCCGGACTAAAATTATGACATATTGTAATTTTAGTCCCGCTGCCTCTCGGCATGTTTGCCGTGCTGTGGCCAGAACTCCGTCCCTCCCCCATTATAGTGAATGGGGACGGAGCGTAGTTCCGGCCGCAGATGTGCAGTAGCGGCAGCACAGATCTGGCAGGCTGTTCACCCACTGGAACAGCCTGCCGGACACCCGTGCCGCTAATGTGAAAGTAGCCTAAGTCCAGCCCTCCTGGTTGGGCTCTGTGATCCTCCTTCCAAAAGTCATTGTCTCCTTAGCACTGTATGAGCTCACATCAATGGTCCATAGAAATGGAGTAAAAAACATAACATTCAACATACAATTGAAGAGACATAGAAACAGACAAATGACCCATGTCACACACACATCTGAGTTATTTGAACTCATGAAAGACCCCTCGGAGCTCCAATAAAACAAAACACCAATGTGCATCCCATAACACACTTAAAACATTATAAAAATCTAAGTGGTTCCTCTCCACACGCGCTGTACCTCAATTTATGCATTCATTTTTTTTCTTTCTATTAATATGCCTTATTGCACACATTTCAGTGTTATGATATCACCCCACTCACAGCTACTTGCCCTCGCTGTCTCCCCTCATACAAGTACCCAGCTTTCTTGTAACTCAGCTACGCAGTCACATGCAGATATTCATAGAAACACTGAGAGAGAGAGAGAGAGAGAGAGAGAGAGATTGTTTAAACTCAATTGCCCGTTTCTGGCTAATAATGCACATTCTCGTAATCTTCTCTCCTACAAACAGAAACAGGGGCGTAGCAATAGGGGAAGCAGGGGAAGCAGCTGCCTTGGGGCCCAGACCCACAAGGGGCCCCCTCAGGAGGGAGACTAAAAGATTTTATTGTCAGGCCCCCCTCAACAGTATTATACAATGACATTATATACAGTGACACTATAGAAAGCGGATGGAGCGGCAGTCAGGCCTTGTCTGGGAGAGCTCAATCTTGACTAGCCACAAGAGTGAGGGTTACATGTGAGTTCGGGGTTGTGAGGAAGTTTCTGGGGGGGCCCATTCAAAAATTTGCTGTGGGGCCCAGTTAGTTGTAGTTACGCCACTGAACAGAAAGTTATACAGACAGATGCAAATCCAATTATTCAAGACAAAACACTAAAAAGTGCATAAAACAGAATAACAACATCAATACAATACCACATGGACATAATCATTATATAAGGGATATCCCATATTATATATAAGCAATCATCATTAAAATCACATATTATTTAAGTACACATTTTTTCCTCTACACATGCTGCACATAACTCAGCCTTGTATGTGAAAGAAAGGAAACTATAGTTAATCTTCACTGTCTTCTTGTGTATAATCTGTATTAAACCAAATAAAGCAATTAACATTTCAAGCCTTAATCACTTACTTAACTCATCACTACATGTTCTCATATCAGCATACTTTTAGTTAGTCCCCCGCTTTCTCTCTCTCTCCCCCTCTTTTTTTTTCTCTGAACAAAGAGATGTAATTGTGCAGACTCAAAACCAAAATATGTGTGTGTATTCGTACCAAGCGCAGAATCTGGGAGAGGCTGGCAGCTTACCTATAGGAACAGTCAAAGCCTCGCTTAAAGGGACCCAGTTAAAGGAATATACGGTATTCACTTTTTCCTTAACCCTATTAACTCATTTCCTCAGTCTCTAATGCAAGTCACGGATCTACTGAACCAGGGCTCTAAAGCTTAAAAATACACAGATGTGTTTTTCATGATGTTTCCTAAACATCTGGGCACTCTTCCTTATTTACTACTGGATGAACTCCAATATCTACAATGGGCAGACATTGAACACATTCATATCCCATTGAAGTGAATGGGACGGCATGTAATTACACCTGCTCACCACTGGGATGTCGACAGTGTGCAGGTAAACAATGAAGGGAAGGTTGCGCTTGCACGGAGCATGGCCTTCCCTTCAACCAGCTAATTGGCAGGGGTGCCGGGGGTCAGACCCCTGCCAATATGATACTTATGACCTATCCTGAGGATAGGTCATCCATATTAAAATCCCAGAAAACCTCTAAGGGGTCTGTCACTATGCTTACACTGCCTGACAGCCATTTTGGTCTTGTGTTCTAAAATTTCAGTACATGTTGCCACACAGACTTGGCTTTTATTACCGAGGCATCACAAAGTGGAAGGTAGCCCAAGAAATCATATATTATAGAAGAAGGGGTTAATGCCAAAAAACATCATATGCTATGTGCTGTTTTATGAAGAAGGAAACTTGGCAGAGACATTGCATAGCAAAAGGAAAATTGTAGTAATAGTAAGAATTAACAAATTACATGAACCTAACAGCAGCAACACAACTGGACAGCAAAAACTGCAGCATTAATACTGTACTTCAATCAGTGAAGGACATGAATAATTAATGAAAAATCTAGAGAGCCCTGCAATGGTTTTACACACCAAGGTCCTTTCAAGATGGCTCCTGAAATGTCAAGATGCAATAATGTAAAGATTCCAAATCTCCACTGCCCAATTACCAGCAGGAAAAGTATCTGATTGCCTCTTAATTGTATCCAGGATGAGGTGATGCGTCTAGTGTGGAGTAATGGGATAATGGGATCCTACGTTCACTACTTAACACGTCTACTCAAAGTTGACAAGAGGCTCTCAAGCTCCTGCAGGGAGTGAGAAGGAGATACAAGACACAGAACTAATTGAGAACAACCAGGAAGGATGTTGACTGAAATAAAGGAACTAGGTTGGATTATCTGTTCATAAGTCTCCGGCCCAATTATTCTCAGATGATATTTTGTCCCCTCAAAGTATATTGCTTAGAAAGAGCCTCTAGCAATGTAAGAAGATCACAGAGCCAAAAGTCAAGAAGCTGAGATAGTCTAGTGTCAAAACTCTGCCTGTAAGGCCAAGATCAAAGTCAGAAGAATGATGCTCCAGGATACAGACTGCTAGTGAACAGCTATGACCTGAGGATTAATGAGCTCTCACCCTTGATCCAGACACCTGTTTATTAGGATCATAACTTTAGTTGTAAAAATCACCATCACTAATACACACCCATCTGGAGGTCCCAAGTATGTACTGTCTTCTATGGAGGGTGTAGCCCATCTTTGCCTGTTTGTGAGGTTCCCCAGGTTTATAAGAATTGAGGCATTTATTCTGCTGCACTTCTGACCCTTAAAGAGAAGAAAGCCCAGCTGAAGTGATTACATAGTGTTTTATTAATGGTTTACAGTCTATAACTGAGAAGTGTGCGGCAGCAATCACCTGCTGACTTCTGGCAGGAGAGAGGCGATGGAGAGATATCTGGGGAAATAGCAAGAGTATAGTTAATAGCGGTGAGAGAAATATTCTGCTGTTCGGAAGGAAATCAGGGTCGCTGGGTTCAGAGTGAGCACCAGGATATGGAATTGTTCTTTATCTAAGTAAAATCTCAGCAAAAGACCAATAGAGAAGAGACAGAAAATCCTGAAGTTTTTACAACACTGACCCGAGAGTAATTGCTGGATTTACGAGTAACAGGCTCCTGGTTAATAAGAAAAGCTGAAGATACATTTACTACATAAACCAGGAATCTAGTGGAAAGTATACTAGCAGGGAAGCGGGAAATTCAGTGCTTCATCTGCAAGAGTCACAGGCTAGTATCTCTGGCATCCATGGGAGGACAACTAGCTGTTATAGGGCAGAGATATCCCACTCCAGTCCTCATGTACCAGGTCAAGTTTTCTGGAATTGTGCGCAGTGGGTGAGTGAGTTCCCAAATAGTGCAAAATGTATTTCCATTAACAATGGATTTTTAAATGACAGTAGTGTGGGGTAAAACTGCATCAAGACTGTGCCGAGGCTAGTAGGTGAGAACTTGAAGAATGATCTGTTGGAAGCACCCAAAGACTGGAATTGAGTTGTGAGATTCAGTGTGGGGTGGAAGGAAGCATCACAAAGCCATGGATATAGCATTAGGAGGTGCTTCTGTCCAGAGGTCCTGGAGCAGCTTCGGCATGTCCAAATTTAACTGTTTCTGCATCCTCAGGACAAAGGTACAGTTGAATACAATGTGCAGGCAGCTGCAATGTAGTGACCATCATATCTGTTTCACCTAGCCATAGACATCCTATACAGGAGAGTGAAGCAAACCTACTCTGCTCCATTTGTCATGGGAACATGAGATAGTTGAGTATTCATTTTGTACTAAGGAGGAATAGTAGTACCCAATATCTGGGGGCACTACTATGGTATCTGCAATTGTTTACTGTTTTAAGGATAGGGCTGAGCCAGGGATAGTCAGTCTATGGGCTCATACACACAAAGTATTTTTGGTCTGCATCCGATCCATATTTTTTGCGAGTCGGACATGGAACTATTCACTTCAATGTCCCGCAAAAGATGAGGACAGTACACCCGGGTGCTGTCCGCATCTGTATGTCTATTCCACAGCCCCGCAAAATAATAGAACAAGTCCTAATCTGGTCTGACAGACAAGTTCGATAGAGGGCAGGACGTTATGTTCCACAAAATGCAGAACACACACGGCCAGTATGTGTTTTGCGTATCCGCAATTTGCGAACCACAAAAACGGTCTGGTCATGTGCATGAACCTTAAAGAAGAACTCCCGCGAAAAATTTTATTCTCTGACCTGTTAGAAAGGTGCATGATATAATCTGTAGTGATTGTCATTTTCTTATCAGTGACTGTTTCTGTGAGTAAAAACCTCTCTTCTTATTGTAGCTGGGTCATGTGACCAACTCCCTGACCTCCAACTGACCCAGGACAGAAAGCCAGTAAGTGCTCTATTCATTCCTATGGGAGCCTCACTTTCAGTCTCATAGGAATACATAGAGAATTAGACTTCCTGTCCACACATAAGTCTGTGTGTGAGTTGGTGGGTCTAATTGCTGGTCACATGACACAGATAAGAAACTTCAGGATGATATAAGTCAAAAATTCAGACACTGGTAAGAAAATGACATTCACTACACTAAATGTACATCATGTACATTTCTAGCAGGACATGAAATAAAATTTTTGTCGGGAGTTCTTCTTTAACAATGTAGAGTGAGGAGCTAGAGAGCATGTGATCCAGGCCAGAGAGACTGCAGGATCCTAGGCCACAGAGAAATTGCAAGCTATGGCATATTAGAGTCAGCAGAGTGGTCAAGTGATTGAGCTATCAAGACTCTGTAACAAAGTGGTGGAAACACATTAAGACACCATCACAAGAATTCAGGATAGGAATAGAAAGAAGCCTGCATCATTTAGAGGACGCCTACAGTAACAGGTGCCAGGGTAAAGCCATGGGAAATGATATAGTGTCAGCAAATTACTCATCTTTGCAGTATTGCGAGCCACCATACTGCATCATCTGGGAGGAGAGAAATTGTACTTTGTACGAACTGCTGATGAATGTGGTGCTATTTTTGCACTCAGTAAAGAAAGAAGTTCAACAATCTCTGTCCCTTTCATCATCATCTTTTTCACTGCACTGTACCCCAGGGAGCGATGGCCTGAGGTAGAACACTGTGACAGAAGAACAACATCACATCGGGCCACTGACATTCCCATCTTCTGCACCAGTTCCTAGCACTATGTGTGGGCTCACTTATGGGGACATCATACTTTGCAGACTGCACTTAATGGGGCATCATACTGTCTGAGTGGGACTTATGGAGCCATCTTACTATGTTGGGGGTACTAAATGAACACAGTACTGGGTGGGAGCACTAAGGGGGCATTATACCTTGTCAGAAACAATAAAGGGGCATGTTTACAGTGTGGAGGCACTGAGGACACATCCTTATTCTATGGAGGTGCCAAGGGACACAGGGCATGGGGCACAAACTGAACTGGACAGGACTGGGTGTATTAGAATACAGATTTGGTGGATTTAGAGGAGCTGCTTAATGTCTAAATAATTCCCTGCAGCTGCTGTGTTGCCCCTCTTATTTTTATTAAGTTGAGCTGTATACCGGAATGTGCCTCCATCACATTGTTTCTAGTTCACAGGTGACTACTATTGACTACCAGGAAGAAATCCAAGCACCATGAGGAGGGCATAAACCTAAGCTGCTCCATGTGCTTGCCAATAAGTACTTAAAAGTTATTTATTAAATTAACCCTGTAACAAACATGATGCAGAACGTGGAGCCGTCTCCATGGTTACATCATATCTCAGTGACTTTATGTTCTAAATAAATATTATTTACGCAAAAAAAATCTAAAATAAATCAGTACATTGTAAAATAATTTCTAATCAGATTATTTGTGCGATGTCTCTACACAGAAACGCAATGTCCCTGAGTGCACGAGCTAAACAGTAGAATTAAATGACCTGACATTGGAGAAACAGTCCCTGCAGTTTTAGATGTTCCACAAATATGTCTCATACACACCTCTGCTGTACAGCCTGATGTAATACAAAGAATATTGCCATCAGCTGGACAGCTGGACATGATCAGGATTGGTTTTCAGCCTCTAGAAATAAACATGAAATCTGTTATTCAAGCAGAGAGTATAAATGTATCCCAATTAAATAAGAAATCTATTTTAGTTTATAAAAAAAAATAAACGAACAAATCCAAAGAAAAACAAGAGTATCGATATAAAATATGAAATCGCTAGAACATAAGAGTCAAACATCGGAATATACAGCAGGGACTCCACTTAGGGATGGGTTATGCATTACTGTAGCATGTAAGTAAATCACTTCTACTGTATATCCATTTCAGTGGATGAGGAATTACAATTTCCACCAAACACATATTTATATACAGTTCAATCTAACCTCTCCTTGGCAGAGTCTGCACGGTGAGAGGGTTAGAATCGAGAGTGCTGTCTCAATGATTGGTTGCTGGGGATAGTTGGCAGAGGGAGATAGAAGGAGAAGCTAGATACATGCAGATGCTCTCATCCAGAGGTGTAGCTAGGCTTTCCTGCACCTTGGGCAAGGATTAAGATTTGCCGCAGCACACCACAGCAAATTTTTTTTACACTAAGCTATTCCTCTAACTCCATCCAATGC
This sequence comes from Rhinella marina, assembly GCA_900303285.1. Taxonomy (NCBI): domain Eukaryota; kingdom Metazoa; phylum Chordata; class Amphibia; order Anura; family Bufonidae; genus Rhinella; species Rhinella marina. The sequence continues at coordinate 1,996 of ONZH01020577.1, read as the reverse complement.
ATAACTATACTCACCAAGTCCCATCTAATAAAATCTATCATAGAGCACATGGCGGTAACAATACACCTTGCAATAAACAAAACACCCAACTGGTCCTACCTCATCCAGGGTGTCGCTGGCTTGTCGGCGTGATGTCCGCTGGACCCCGCTGGATCCAGAACAAGGTACATGTGGTGATAAAGCAAAAAGAATAATCATATAACGAAGGGATGGCGACTGTCCCTGTTAAATACCTAGCAGGGGCTTTGTACTGGCCCTGTAAGACCGAGCCATCCTAACGTATAACAGGGTAATCTAGGACATTTCCCCTTAGTGCCCACTTTGTGTCTACTTTACAGCATAAATATCCACAATGTGCCCCCTCACAGTAGTTATGCCCACATTGTGGCCCCTTACAGCATAAATGCTCACAATGTGCCCCCTCACAGTAGTTATGCCCACATTGTGGCCCCTTCACAACAGTTATTTCCTCCTTGTGGCCCCTCACTGTAGTTATGCCCACTTTTGTGCCCGTCACAGTAGTTATGCCCATCTTTGTGGCCGTCACAGTAGATATGCCCATCTTTGTGCCCCTCACAGTAGTTATACCCAGTTTGTACCCCCTCACAGTAGTTATGCCCACTTTTGTGCCCCTTCACAGTAGTTATGCCCAGATATGTGCCCCCTCACTGTAGTTATGGCCAGATATGTTCCCCCTCACTATAGCTATGGCCAGATATGTGCCCCCTCACAGAGTTATCTCCTCCTTGTGGCCCCCAGTGCCCTCTCCAGCTACATAAAAGAAAAGGATAAAAAACACAAATACTTACCTGCTTCCCTGATGATAGCCACATCCAGCAACAGGACGTGCTCCCACACAGGCATCGCTGCTTCACTATGGAAAAGGACTGCCCGGCAGCAAAAAGAACTGCTGGACGGTATGCGCCCCCCAGCCTCTGCGCTCTGGTTACTTGGCCCTGTCTGCCCCCTCCCCCTTGCTACCCCCTTCTCTCATCTATGTAGGCTGTCTGACAGAGATATTTTGCCCATGTAATCTAATATGGCTAACAGGATGCAGAATATAGAAGATAAAGAGATTGCACTGGAGTCAGGGGCTTTGCCGACTTACCGTTTTTGGCTAGAGTTACTGGGTCCTCGGAGAACTGCTTGCCTCACTATTTTAACAATCCCACTCCATTATTATGACCTGGGTATACCTAAGCCAGGTTGTGGTCCCAATAGTGTCCTATAATTGTTACTGTCTTCAGTCTATGCTATTATGGAAGACAGTCTACACATAAGACTCTGTTCACATTTGCACTGTTCATTTCTAGAGATGAGCGAGTAGTGTTCGATCGAGCCGGTATTCGATCGAATACTACGCTATTCGGCATACTCGATTTCAATCGAGTATAACGGCGATGGTGCACTTAGAATTCGTTTCCCCTCCCACCTTCCCTGGCGCTCTTTTTCCACCAATCAACATGCAGGGGGGGTATGACAGGCCCGCGGAGCATGCTGGCAGCGCGAAAACAGCGTCTACATGGATTGGCTGGAAAAACCATGTGACCTCGAATATTAAAAACTCAGCTCTTCCTGCTCGTTCGCATATGCTGCGTGATCAGGGACAGAGGCTGGAGAAGGGACAGATAGGTTTTAGCTGTTGGACAGGCAGGAGCGTGATTAAAAGCCCTTATCAGGGCTACTATAGTGCAGTACAGTGATAGCTTTACTACAATATACAGTCTGCAGAGAACGGTTGCTGTATTCAGGGATAGCTGCTGGAGTAGGGACAGAGAGAGGCATTAGTGGTGTATTAGGTGCTCTGCTACATACAAAACTATATTTGGCACTACTGTTCAGCGTTCTTTTTGGCTGCAAAACCCTGTTATATACCTAGTGTGTATATGCACCATCTGATCTGGCAGTATACGGCTGTGAATTTTATTTTTTTTTTAAATACAGTTTATTTGGCTCTAGTGTTCTGGGTTCTGTGTGCCTGCAATACCCTTTTTGT
>ONZH01020576.1:0-33551 GCA_900303285.1 Rhinella marina | reverse complement strand
CCGTTGAAATTGTGAGCCTGGTACTGCTTTTTTGGTATTCTGAGAATGGAAGCTATCATAATGTAATAGATTATTTCTATCTGTGGATTTGCGGAAAAGGTCTGTATTTAGTCTGCCTGACTCATCTTTGATGATTGTTGTGTCCAGGAAATTTATAGAAGTGGTACTATAATGGATGGTAAATTGTAAATTATGGTATATGGAATTAATGTAGTCGTGGAATTCTAATAATGCTTCCACTGTGCCTTCCCAGATACAGAACACATCGTCAATGTATCTCTTCCAAGATTTGATATGTGTTTGAAACAAAGTGTGTGGGTATACATATGTATCCTCAAAATTTGCCATGAAGCAGTTTGCGTATGGCGGGGCCATATTAGACCCCATTGCTGTGCCTTGTATCTGGAGATAGAAATTATCCCCAAATAAGAAGAAGTTATTGCGTAATACCAGCTCTAATAATTCAATACAAAGTGTTTGTACCTCTCTGTGTAGTTCCGTGGTACTTAGGAGTTTTTTTACCGCCTCTATCCCCTTTTCATGTTCAATGGACGTATATAAACTAGTGCCGTCCCAGGTGACTAGAATGCTATCTTGTTTTAAAGTATTGATGTTCCTGATGAGTTCCAAGAATGTTGAGGTGTCTAGGAGGAAGGATTTTGTCAGTTTAATGTAGGGTGTCAGTAGTTTCTCAACAAAGATTGACAATGGTGACAGTATGGATTCAGTAGAAGCCACAATAGGGCGACCTGGTGGATTATTGAGGTCTTTATGTATTTTGGGCAAAACATAGAAGACAGGCGTACTGGGATTGTGTTTCACCAGGAAGTCTGCTGTGGCTTCATCGATAACTCCCTTTTGTAAATACCGTCCTATGATATTTGATATCTGTAGTTTGATGTCTATGGTGGGATTGTGTGATAGTTTTTTATACACTGTGGTGTTGAGTAACTGACGATTGATTTCAGCTATATATTTGCTTTTATCCATCACTACTAGGGCACCCCCTTTATCCGCCGGTTTGAAAATCAGATGGTTGGTTTGTTTTAATGTTTGTAATGCCTGTCTCTCACTTGGATTGAGATTAGATGTGTATTTGTATTTCTGTTTCGTAACATCTCTATGGAAAATCTCAAAGTCCCTTTAGACAAGCTCAATGAATGCCTCCACTGGAGTGTAGGTTCTAGGGGGTAAGTATGAACTCTTGTTTCGTAGGCCGAGTTCCTTAGCAGTTATGAGAGATTCTTTTGGGGGCTCTTTGGTGGTCTTGTTACGTGATAATTGTGTAGAGAAGTGTACCTTGAGGCGCACGTTCCTAAATAGACGTTGTAAATCAATGTCTAATTGGAAAGTGTCCAGTTGGTATGATGGACAAAAGTACAATCCCTTTTGTAATAGACTTAATTCAGCTGGACTTAATGTATTAGATGAGATATTGAAGACCAGACAATCTACCTGAGATCTAGTTGTAACCGAAGACGATGCCTGGGATGTTGCTGTAATGTTAGTGTCATGATGTCGAATGAGCACTTATTGAGTATACGCTCAAATTTCTGGCAAAACTCTGGGTCATCTTTAAAAAAAGTCGGTCGGGTTCTTATTCTCAAACCACGAGGAATTTTTCCTTTTATCTCCATTTCCACACACCCAGGCGGTAAAGGTATGTATCATATTTTGAGAATACCTGTTTATATATCTATTCCCCGCACGGACCCAATAACCTTAACTTATGGAATCATATATGTCAGGAACTTTGTGTCCTTATGTCTAGTGGACAAACTATGTTACTCTATGCAGTCTCCAAACACAGGATGATGGAGACTTGAATACTTGAATACTTAGATCCATTGTGTGAGAGTTCATTATTGTCTTTTCTTGACAAGAAAAGATTTTTGTTGTACTTATCTCTGATTACGGTGTTGTCGTTCTCCTAATGTTGTAACATTCTGGAATATGTATTCTTATATGGAGTATATCCATTAGTCAGCCAAATGTTGTTAGATCAGCCCAACCATGTGCTCTGCAGTATATGCTTAGTAACAAATATGGTACAATGCATGCTGACTATCTATTATATGACTTTGGTGTTCCCGTTTTGTGAACAATTGTTTTCCTACCTCCTTCCAGTGTCTGAGGAAGGCCGGGTATTGGCCGAAAACGTTTACACACGTAAAATAAAGAATAATAAGCAACCAACGTCTCCAATCTACATTGCTGTTATTTTGAAGAAATTATCCTCAGCCCTTTCATTTTCACAAAAGGGTAACTATAGTAACTATAAGGACCCCACAATTTGTTACCTATTTAAGGATATATAACTATAAGGACCCCACAATTTGTTACCTATATAAGGATATATAACTATAAGGACCCCACAATTTGTTACCTATTTTCTCCTGCATACGATAACACACCATATGTGTTTGTAAACTCCTTTTTTGCCGACGCTGTAAGGTACCACTGCAGAAAAAGCGCAACATATGCATTTGAGGCCTACTTTGGGGATTTATACTGCACTGGCCAAAATCAGCAGCAGAGGCTCTGAGGTAAAAAAAAAAAGAAACCCTTTAAGAAGAGATCTCATTTTGGAAACTACACACCTCAAGTAATATACCAAGGGGTGGAGTGAGCATTTTTACACCACAGGTATTTTGAAGAAATTGATGTGCAGGGGGCAGTGCTAAATGAAAACGGTGCCCAGCTTGTGCCATCTAAGATACATCACATCCCTTAAATTGTTGGCGGGTTGTATGGGGTACAGAAATGCCATAAATATGGATATAAACTTCTGTTTTGATATGCTGTAGGATTCAGAAGGGAAAGATTTTGGCTTTTGTATCACAGATTTTGATAGATTGGTTTACAGGTGTCATGTTGCTTTTGCACATAGCCAGTACAGCTATCTGTAATCCATAATTTTTTTAATTTTCCCTTGATGCAGCTGTATGAGAGATCATTTTTGTGGAATAAGTTGCCATTATAATTGGTCTATTTTGGGGTAAATACAACTTTTTGATCGCTTTTTATTTTGCTTTTTGCAAAGCAGGGTAAAGAAAAGGCAGCAATTCTGCCATTGTGTTTTGGGTGGACTGTGCACTGTGTGGGAAAAACATGTTAACTCTATTGTGCTAGTTAGTATGATAAATAAAAGCAATTTAAAAAAAATTGTGTCGCCATTTTCTGAGAGTCATACATTTTTATTTTTCTGGCGGTAGACTTGTATAAGATTACATTTTCATTGGTACCATTTTAGGATACATATAACTTTTTATGGCTTTGCATGAGTTTTTGATGTTTTCTGGGAGGTCAGATCAGCATAGTTTTAATTTTGTGTATGGCTTTCACCTGACAGGGTAGACGATGTGATATTTTTATGGAGCCAATCGTTATGGACATGTCGATATTTTTTACAATAAAGCCTTGATTAAGGGAAGGGAGCTTATTTTTACATTTGAAATTTTTGTTTTATGAAACTAATTTTTACATTTTATATTACACTTTGTGCCCTTCAATAAGGTCATACAAGACCTTTGGGGAGAATTTTTTTTTTAATTTATTGCTGACTTCTGTAACTGGGGCTGACATGGTATCCCTAGTTACAGGGGAAATACAGCTCCCAGAGAGGTTGTACAGTGCTGTACAGTAGCACTGTGAAACCTTACCGCAGAGCTGCTCTGGGTCTGTTTAGACCCAGCAGCTTCTGCAGGCTGCCAGCCCCTGGCGGTCGAATGACAGCTGTGACTGGAGAGTGAAGCTATTCTGTACACAGAGCTCAATGAGCGCTGTGAGTAGAGTGATAGGGAAGGCAGAAGTGGTCAAAAACCAACCCTTCTCTATTAGGGCCTCACTGTCAGGAGGTTCACCGTTAATCTCTACCATTCACCGTATGAATGGTAGAGATTGAACATTTTTAGAAAAAGGAACAGATTGAAAGATATTACAGCAGTAATTTAAAGGGTTTCTGTCACCAGAAATCACCCTATTAAACCAAGTGTCATTTGCAATGAGCAAATGACACTTGATGACAGTAATGTTAGTCTCATATTTCTCTGTCCAGCAGTTTAGCCATCCGCGCACGAAGGAGCCATCCGCGCACGAAGGAGCCGGGACCCGGGCGGCCGCCGGCTCTCAACGCGCGTGCGCGGATGTACTACCGCAGTGCGCAGGCGCGGGATTTCGGGATCGTACAGGGCCGGGAGCCGAAAGAGCTGGCTGCCCGGCCCTGTCAATCAGCGCTACGGAGGCGTGGTAAGAGGCGTTATTACGGCCTCTCTTAGGTGCAGGTTCACGCCTACTGCACCTAGGGGAGGTCATTTGCATATTATAAAAACCTATTTTTTGTCTAAACTGCTGGACAGAGAAATATGAGACTAACATTACTGTCATCAAGTGTCATTTGCTCATTGCAAATGACACTTGGTTTAATAGGGTGATTTCTGGTGACAGAAACCCTTTAAACCACCAGGAAATCTGATATGATCTAATCTGAGTGGAATCCAGAAAGCTTTCTATGTTTGAAACTTGTGGCAAATTTAAAGTGTAAGATTTTTGAAAAAATTAATTAAAGTAGTTGTCTGACATCAGCAAGTGGCAATTTTCATGTAGATTAAGTTAATACAAGAAACTAATACTAATGTATTGTGATTGTCCATATTGTCCATTTGCCTCATTCATTTTCCATTGCATTATACACTGAAAAGGCACATGCCTCTCCCTATGCCCTGCCCCCTATCAACTACCCACCCCTTGCACCTCCCACTACCTGCCCTGGCTTCTCCCTGCCCACCCAGGGAGTACCATTCAATCTTCTCAATCACCACTCACGTACTGGATGTCCGAATTCTTATGGTTAAACTTCCCCACCCCATCATGGACTGCTACAAACCTATGACCTGCTTCCCCCCACCCACCATCATGAACTACTGCAGTTTTATCATGTTCCCCAAGAACTGTGTCTGCAATCCTATCAGCCCATCCATGAACTGTGTTGCAGCTGCAGTCTTATGAGCCATCCATGGTACCACTTAGACTATTTGTACATCTGCTGCAAGTGTTCTGACAAAAGCCTTCATCGCAGATTCTGGCTAAAACAAAGGGCAAAATACCACTGCATGAAGCAGTATTTTGTAAGGCAAAAAGCTTGAACACACTGCTATAATGAAGGTCGATCGCAATGAAAGTATTGCCGAAGCAGCAGAATTATTTAATGACACAAATGCCGATACATAGTCTTTAGTAGACTTTAATGTGCACACGTTACAGTTGTAAAAACTACTTACATGTGAACTCTGTATATGGTGGCATCTCACTCCTTTACAAAGTTGTCTCAACAATTATATGATCCCACGGGGTTTAAGAATTAAAGCGTTTCCAACAGAGGTTTTTTCTGATGTTTTTAAAAGCCAGTGGGAGGTGGTTCTGTCTAAATGTTTACTGATACTAATGGCGTTAATCATTACAGAGGAGGAAAATGCTTTGGAAGAAATGCTTGTCAGTAACACAGATCTACAGGAAAAAGCATTTGCCTTTACTAATAAACAACTTTATGAGGAATCCCAGTCAAAGATTCAAGTAAGGCCCCATTCACACGACCGTATGAATGGGGCTGTATGTATTCCGCAAAATTGCGGAATACATGCAGCCCCATTCACTTCTATGGGAGCGCACAGCCGCGGCACGGAGACAGCTCCGCATAAAAAGATAGAACATGTCCTATACTTGTCCGTACGCATGGACAAGTATAGGCATTTTCAATGGGGCCGCACGGCATGTGTTCCGAGCGCTGCGGAACACACGCCGGGTGGCCCCCGTATATTTGCGGGTCCGCAATAATGCGAAGCCTGGTTCGGTATATAATTGTAACTTCTACCAAAGCGTCTATGCCATGGTCTATTCTGAAGAAAACAAAAAATCCTACACATAAAGTCCATCAAGAGTTAAAGGGGTTATCCGGGAATTAAGAAAATAAATTTAATGAAAATACTTAAATATTACTTTATTATAAATATGTTCCCAAATGTCTTTCATTAGTTATAATGGCTCGTTTTGTCTAGGGAGAAATCATTAGTAGAAAAATTAGATTCGGCCGATTCGCCGAATTTTTCGAAAAGATTTGATTTGATCCAAATTAATTTGTGGCGAATCGCATTAAAAAACAGCTATTTCCTGGCTGCCGAGAGCCTGTATAGTGGTGTAGAACTTTGCGCCTTGCAGTAACACCACAGGGAGTCTGCTGTGGTAGTGAAACAATATTGTGAGTCAGTATGACATGTAAATGACAGGTGTCGCTCTTAGAATCACTGCAGGCTTAACGTATTTGGGCAGTTATGGGGCCAAAACTTGACCAAATAACTTGTGTGAACTCAGCCTTACAGGTCAATGTTAGCGCCAGGTATAAAAAACCGTTCAGAGGCCCAAGATCCTACTATAGCGTGAAAGAATGCACTCCTTTTACACAAATACACTGATTCCACATAGATTTCTACAAAGCCTGTTCTATTAAACACTTATACAAGTAGAGCCCCCCGACGGAGTGGAGTAGGTGTCAGCAGGAAGTTTGTGTTGACGTCACTGATTATTTTTCCCTTCCTCTGATCCATCAGAACAATAACCCCCAAAAAACAGATCTTGCTTGTGGAGTATCCGCCTTCACTCGGTTTTTGGTCAGTAATCCATCAGTATTGCTAAAGCCAAAAAAAAACAGGTGTGGATCCAAAACAGAGATGACATGTGAATGGAATATTTGCATGTCTTCTGTGTTTTGTACCTACTCCTGCTTTTGGCTGCCAAATCATAAGCCAATTCTGATGCAAAATAAAATGATGATGTCAACCAGGCCAAAATGGAAAACTAATGGCCCAGTCATAAAGTGGGGTGGGTGGGAACAGCATGAGAAGTCCACAAGTAGTTCCAGTGACAGAATGGTTAGTTGGCAGCAGCGTGAGGAGGCCACAGAGTGGCACACTGACAGAGTGTGGAGGTGGAAGCAGCAGCATGGGGAGGCCACAGAGTGGCACAATGACAGAGTGTGGAGGTGGCAGCAGCAGCATCAGGAGGAGGCCACAGAGTGGCATAGTGACAGAGTGTGGGGGTGGAAGCAGCATCAGGAGGAGGCCACAGAGTGGAACAATGACAGAGTGTGGAGGTGGCAGCAGCATGAGGAGGCCACAGAGTGGCACAATGACAGAGTGTGAAGGCAGCAGCAGCATCAGGAGGAGGCCACAGAGTGGAACAATGACAGAGTGTGGAGGTGGCAGCAGCAGCATCAGGAGGAGGCCATAGAGTGGCACAATGACCGAGTGTGGAGGTGGCAGCAGCATGAGGAAGCCACAGAGTGGCACAATCACAGAGTGTGAAGGCAGCAGCAGCATCAGGAGGAGGCCACAGAGTGGCACAGTGACAGAGTGTGGAGGTGGCAGCAGCAGGATGAGGAGGAGGCCACAGAGTGTGGAGGTGGCAGCAGCAGCATGAGGAGACCTGAGTGGTGAGGTGGCAGCAGCATAAGGAGACCACAAAGTGGTCACTCAGTGACAGAGTGGGGTGGTGGGTGGCAATACCAGTACCAGCTGAAGATGGTGGGTGGCAGTAGGATTTCCTGGCAGCAGGTGTGGCATCAGGCAGGTGGCAGCATCAGAATAGTAGCTGAGGTAGGTAGCCAGAAGAAAGCGGTCTCTTGACAAAGTGTTTGTGTGGCACAATGGATGCTCTAGTCTGATGCATCAGGCATTGGTGTTTGAAAATCCTGGCTGATCCATGCCTGATTCATCTTGACAAAGGTATGTCTCTCCACATTTTGGGTGGACAGGCGAGTTCGTCTTAGGGTAACTATGGCCACGTCGCACTAAACACCCACTCTGATGCCACACTGCTGGCCAGGCAGGAAAGCTTGTCCAGGATAAACTTGGCAAGTTGCGGCCACAAATCCAGTTTGGTTGCCCAATAGTCCTGATTCGGCAAATGGACTTCGGCGTCATAACAAAAAACTGACGCTGCCTCTGTGAACCCCGTAAGCTGCTGACTGTCCTCTAGTAGCTCGCCCTTGCTTTAAAGTGGAGCTGAGCCCACAGCATATAATACTTGTCTGGCTGAGGGAACAGAAAAGGACAGAGGCAGGTTGAGGACAGGTGAGGGCACGGGGCCTGCTCCCAGGCCATGCAAACTAAGGGTTGTGTCTGACGAACCCACCGACTCTTGGCTAGGAGTGTCTGATGTCACTTGAGACGAAGAGAATGACCGAATCAACCATTTGAGAACCGCTGGGTTGCTGGTCAAGACTCGATCGCTAGATGACACCGGGACCTCAGGCCTCTCGCTGCGACTCCTGCTGCCACGCCCCCTTACTCTGCTGTGACCTGTGCCTGCACCAGAAACATTTAGGCCTCAGCCACTCCCCTGTGCAGGGCCTGTCACTTCACTGTCTGACATACTGTTAGATCAAATAAAAAAATTAAAAGGAACAAAAAAGGTTGTACTTTTGTCACTTCACCACACAACGGCTAATAAACCCTTTTTTCCACTAATACACCACAAAAAAGGCTGTAGAACATATAACTGCACTGCTGAACGGCTAATAAGCCCCTTTTTTCCACTAATACAACCCAAAAAGGCTTTAGAACATATAACTGCACAGCTGAGCAAGCAAGGTTTGTTAGAATTAGAGATATCATCTATTGCAAACCTGAAAACAGCAGTGTAATGGAAATTTGGATCCCCAGTCAGTGCAGCAAGGTGTAATAGGATTGTTCGTATTACCCAGGCTGTACACACCCCTATTGACCCCTGTTCTCCATTTATAATGTGGAATAATTCCTCCCTATTCTTTCCCTACACTTCTAATGAAAAGTTTTTCCTAGCGCTGTCCCTAGTGCCTGCTGACGTCTCTCCCTGCACTAAGTACACTGGAAAATGGCAGAATCCAAAATGGCTGAGGGTATTTATATCCTGACATCACAGGAGCTGGCTGGCTGCTGATTGGCTGCATGCATGGCATTGTGGGTGATCCCTCTTTGCTCCATGTCCTGACACGTGCAGCAGCCATTTTAGCGATTTGATACCACGCAGCGTGAGGAAATTCGGATTTGGTACAAATCGAATTTTTCCTGAAATTTGGATCGAATTCCACTTCATCAACTTCGATTCGCTTATCTCTAATAATCAATATAACTAATATAATAATTGATGATACATGTGACAGTCTGTGGCCGCAGATATATGCTTGTGGTTCACAGTTGATTTCAACAGGGACTGCTTTCATAACTAATCACATAAAGTGCCAGCAACAAGTGAGGTAATCATGTTCCTCCATTCTTTAGGCTAGGGCTACACAATGACATGTGTCGCTCAACATTTTGTCGCAACAATTTTGCGCAACAATTTTTATAAAGATACTGTATGGTGTTGCACTGCAACATGCTACATGCTACGACTGCGACATGATAGTAGAAAAAAAAGTCCATCCAAGATGGATTTTTCTGCGACTGTTGCATCAGAGTCACAGCTTGTTTTATGTCGCAGTGCGACACCATAGACTATCATTTTAAAAATTGTGCGACATTGGTGCGACACATGTCGTTGTGTAGCCCTAGCCTTATTATCATCTCTCTCACTCTGTCAATGCTTCATTTGCCAAAAATCCAGCAACCATGTGCGATCATTAGCTTGGGATCAGGATACACATACGGGTCAGCTGTAAGTTTTAATCATTTATCTAAATAAAGGTTAGGTTTTAAACCTAATCTTAGAGGATCCCTAGTGGGATTTTTTGATCTAACAGATTGTTGGGTTTTCAGTTACATGGTATATGTACCATGTGACTATTTCTACCAAAAGAATAGAATTCTAGCGCTCTCTAGATGAGCCTATGTTACTCTGGAAAATGGTGGATAAAAAATTTAGGGAAGCAGAGATGTTGCTGGGCATTTTGATGGGGGCAATAATATACAGTTACACAGTAGTACAATAGTTGGCTTGTGTTTTAGCTCATTAACAAGCCAATAAACCCGCCATCCTGGACAGGAGCATACTGAATACTCAAGAATAACTTGAGGAGCTCTGACAGAGGGTATAGCTAAAGGTTGTATTTATTTATTTATTTATTTATTTATTTATTCATTCATTTGTTTGTCAGGGTTTTGCCTGTTTTTATTCCTTATTATCTCTTAATCAACCTGCCAATCCTCACTGTTTTCCCTATTACATGCACATGCTACCCATCTCTCTGCTGCCTCTTTTTAATCCTTATGCTCATTTTCTTTCTGCTACCCCCTTTTCATACACTTGTCGATCCACTCCCCTCTGCTCCCGCTCAATCAACCAGCTGATATTCACCCTGCTATCCCAATACCATGCACCCCTCTCCCAGCTGCCCCCTTTACATGTTTCTGCCATTTGTCTCCCTTCTGCTCCATTAACCAGACAATTCTCTCCCTTCTGCCCGCTTCTCATGTTCCTGGTGATCCTCTCTCCACTGCCCCCGACCTTCTGCCCTCTTTTCATGCGTCTGCCAATCCTCTTCATCATGCCCCCTCTATATGTTCCCGATATTAACCTTGCTATCTGCATTCCATACACATTGCCCCTTCCCCTGCTGCTCCTTCTCACGCTTCTGCTTAGTCTCTCCCTGCTGCCTCCCTTTCCATGCACAAGCCGATCCTCTCCATCCTGCCACCTTTCCTATTTCTGCCGTTTCTCTCCCTTCCGCACCTACTCCATTAATCAGCCAATCCTAACTTTGTTTTCTCCCTCTCCCTGCTGCCCATTTTATTGCATCTGTGCATTCTCTACCTTTTCCCCCTTTTCATGTAGTTGCCGATCCTTTTCATTGTGATTTCTTTACATGTTCCTGCTGATCCTCTCCCTTCTGCCCCCATTTAATCAACCAGCCAATCCTCACCCTGCTTTCCCCAATTCCATACACTTGTGGCTCTTTTCTATGCTGCCCAACTTCTGGATGTTTGTAATGTTAGGTACTGCCTTTTTTGCTTGGCTTCACATGCCATCTTCCTTAGCCAATTATTCAATGGGCAAACAAACAATGTGGCTGGCATCTCCCTCTAATTATATAGCTCTTTTGGGGGAAAACTGGTGGCTCATAAAAGGGGTGGTCCCACGAAAAATATTCTACAGCTGTCAAATCAGCACCTGGATCTGAATTCTTTTGTAATTGTATGTAATTAAATTTTTTGCATAGACACTGAGGTATTTAATAAAATGTAAATGTATAGCGCCATCTGCTGCTTTTTTCTTATATCTTTGTCCTGCTCACTGAGAAGGCCACACATGCTCAGTCTGATCCTTCGGATGCCTCCGGAGTTGTGATAGGGAGAGCTGAGACACGCCCCTTTAGCTGTACCAGAAAAGACACTAACCTTGAGCTGTCCGCTTGATATAAATCTAGTAGAGCAATGAATGTGGATCCGTGTGAGGTACAGGGCCTGGCTCTAGCTTTGTTAGAAAGAGATTGTCATGTACTATATAATCACTGATTTTTATTTTTTACATTAGTTATGAGATAACCCTTTTAAAAAAGCCTTATAAACTCACCCCCTTATCAATATCCTACAGCTGTTCTCTATATTTTAGCATAATCATTGCTTCAGACCTACACTGCCATCTACTGGTTGCTTTTTATAACTCAGTAAAACTTTCTATTTGGTTCTGGGAGATCAAGCACAAGTTTCGATTCGTTAATAACTCTATGGGAAAAGAGTGTTCGTTACCCCTACTACATCTGTAAGTTACTGTGTATCTGGAGTAGTTATCTATGAAGGTCACTATATACCTGTTGCCAGTGGGTGTAGACACTTTCATAGGACCGCAAACATCTCTGGGTATTAGGTTGAGTGGTCATGAAGCTTGCTGGCTTTCTTTAGGAAGTGTCGCCCTTATAGCTTTGGATTTAATGCAGCACAGTGGCGTAACTACAACTAACTGGGCCCCACAGCAAATTATTGAATGGGGCACCCCCAGAAACTTCCTCGCAACCCTGAACTCACATGCAACCCTCACTCTTTTGGCTAGTCAAGACTGAGCTCTCCCAGACAAGGCCTGACAGCCGCTCCATCCGCTTTCTAGTGTCACTGTATATAATGTCATTGTATAATACTGTTGAGGGGGGCCTGACAATAAAATCTTTTAGTCTCCCTCCTGAGGGGGCCCCTTGTGGGTCTGGGCCCCAAAGCAGCTGCTTCCCCTGCTTCCACTATTGCTACGCCCCTGTGCAGCATTCATATCTAACAGTTACTGGACAAGTAGGCGGTTTAAAGATGACCTTTCACGACTTCTGACATGCCTGTTTTAATAGCTTCATGCATTCCACATGTTATAACAATTCTGGAGCATCTATTCTTATGTCTGCATTCTGTGCCATTCCCTTATTATTTGTACTAGAAGTTATGAATGAATTGCTAGCAGTCTGCAGCAAGGGTACCGACGGGCGGTAACCAGTTAGGGGTGTGTAACTGCACAGACTCGCTGCATCGAGTCAGTGCTGCCATTGTCAGACTATGCAGGTAAACACCCCCAACTTGTTACCACCCCTCTGTACCCTTACTGCAGACTTGAAAAAGGCTAAGGTATAGCCGAAACGTGGCAAGGATTGGGTATTTTGATGGAATAAAAGGTCAATTTTTTCACTGCAAGATTTGGATGCTGCCTCTACTTTTATATGTTCCTTACTGCAGACTGCTAGTAATTAATTCATAACTTCTAGTAGAAATAATAAAGGAATGGCACAACATGATGATGCAATTGTTGCCTTGGAATTTCATAGTGAGTCCTTTAGCTGTTAAATGTTTCATGGATAATGGTCCTCCTTGTAGACTGGGAACATATAGCACATATTTCACTGGAACATATATATTATGTCTGTTTTGACTAGGGCACACTAACATGCCATGTCTGGTTCCTTCTGCATTTGTTCTGCGGATAGATTGTTTCCTTGTTATTTAAGTCAAGTTGTGTGAAGACGTTTCTATCCCTTATCATGTGACTGGTTGCTCCAGAGTCAATGCCCCAGCCTTGGAACATCTCACTGTTTGTCACTTTAAATATGCCATTCCAATTATCTGTATATGGATCAAAGATAGTGGTTTTGACCTTTTGTTTGGTCCCTTTCAGATGTAGCTTCTGCTGCTCTGCTTTCCATATTGTACAGTGTTTTAGGTGCCCCTGTTTTACTTACTTTACGCTCTTTTACTTTCCACATTTCCTTTTTGTGATATCTTGTCTCTGTAACTTTAAGATCTATTCCACTGTTACCTTCTGTGGAGTACTGCATGACT
Organism: Rhinella marina; assembly: GCA_900303285.1. Taxonomy (NCBI): domain Eukaryota; kingdom Metazoa; phylum Chordata; class Amphibia; order Anura; family Bufonidae; genus Rhinella; species Rhinella marina. Next base: position 20,271 of record ONZH01020576.1, on the reverse strand, counting down.
TCCTTTCTTTGTTGAAATTCATCTATGAGCCTAGTTTTTACAAATTCCAATGTCAGATCTGTCTTAAGTGCATTGATCAGTTCACTATATGAATCAGGCAAACTGCACTACAGTCTTTAAAGGGGTCTTAACCCAGACATATCCCCATCATCACCCTATGGATCGCGATTCGCGCAGTGCAAAGGCTTTTTTGTTTGCAATGGCACACTGCTAGGCGAAAAGCTTCCGCCCAGCAGTGTTCCCGGTGACGTCACCAGCACTGATAAGTGGGCATTAGCTCTGCCTTAGCTGTTTTACCCACCCATTAGTGCCGGTGACGCCACCGGGCTCACTGCTGGGTGGAAGCCTCCGCCTAGCAGTCCCTATGGAGAGCCCGGTAAGTCACCAGATCTCCAAAAAATGCCTTTGCCATATCTCGTTATCTCGAGATTCTGAGGAGAATTTAGCATGAAAATAGGGACCAAACTCAACTTCTCATCTGCGTTCCATCCTGAGACAAATGAACACACTGAAAGGGTCAACCAGGTTTTGGAGCAGTTTTTAAGATGCTTTGTATTTGACTGTCAGGACAAGTGGAAGAGGTTCGCTAGTGACAGTGACCCAATCTGAGTGTGTACTATTAATAACCACCCTCTGTTTTCTATCACTGAGCCAGTTACTTACCCACATACAGACATTTTCTCCCAGACCAAGCATTCTCGTTTTATATACTAACCTTTTATGTGGTACAGTGTCAAATGCTTTGGTGAAGTCCAGATATACGACATCCATTAATTCGCCGCAGTCAAGTCTAGAACTTACCTCCGCATAGAACCTGAATAAATTAGTTTGACATGACCGATCCCTCATGAAGCCATGCTGATATGGCATTATTTTCTTATTTTCATTGAGGTACTCCATCTCTTAGAAAACCTTCAAACAGTTTACCTACGACAAATGTTAAACTTACCGGCCTATAGTTTCCGGGCTCTGTTTTTGGACCCTTTTTGAATATTGGCACCACATTTGCTATGCGCTAATCCCGTGGAACATTCCCTGTCAGTATAGAGTCCTTAAATATTAGAAATAAGGGTCTGGCTATGACATTACTTAATTCTCTTAGGATACAATAATCACTACATCATAACTAGATAGCATTTACACTGGAATAACTGCACTTGAATAAACAGTGATGCTTAACACAGCACCATCTACTGTCAGCTTAACTCCTTCCCGCCCAGCACCGTACATGTACGGCGCTGCGGGAAGTGACTTTCCACCTAGCACCGTAGTACTACGGCGTGCTGATCGGGCGGGTGCAGGAGCTTAGGTATCGCTGCATCCGTATCGACCGGCTCTATAAAAATATCACATGATCCACCCTGCCAGGTGAACGCAGTAAAAAAAAAACTGTGCCAAAAACACAATTTTTTGGTCACCTTCCCTCACAAAAAGTGTAATAGCAGGCGATCAAAAAGGTGTATTTACCCCAAAATGGTACCAATCAAATCGTCATCTCATCCCACAGAAAAACTAAAAAAAATGGCTCTCAGAAAATGGCAGCACAAAAACAAGATTTAATTCTGTTCAAAAATGCATCTAATGTGTAAAACTTAACAAAAATAAAAATGTTAGACATTTTGGGTATCGCCATGTCCGTAACAACCTGCTCTATAAAAATATCACATAATTTGCACCTCCAGGTGAATTCTAGAAAAAAAAATAAAAAAAACTGTCACTTTTGTCACCTTGCCTCACAAAAAGTGTAACACCAAGCGATCAAAAAGTCTTATGTACCCCAAAATGGTACCAATGAAACCGTCACCTCATCCGGCAAAAAACAAGACCCCACATAAGACAATAACTCAAAAAATAAAAACCAATGGCACCCGCAAACCAATCCATCAAAATCTGTGCTGCAAAATCCATATGGCGCTCCTTCTGTTCTGAGTCCTGCCATGTGCCCCCAAAGCAGTTTACCACCACATATGGGGTGTTGCCATGTTCAGGAGAAAATGGGTAACAAATTACTGGGTACTTTTTCTCCTGTTAGCTCTTTTGAAAATGATAAGTTTGGGGCTAAACCAGCATTTTATTGGAAGAAATGAAACTCTTCATTTTCACAGCCAAGTGTTTCCAAATTCCGTAAGCATGGGTCTGAAATTGGGTTCTCAAAATTCTGTGAGTTTCAGACAAAATGTTGTGTTACTGTTGGCTCATCAGGAACTCATTCAGTCTGTGTCTGCACAATCCAACAAAATGTTAAACTTATATTTTTGGCTATTACACTTCCAGATGACTACAAAATGTTTTTAAGTAAAACTGTCTGTGATAGTAAATCAAAAGATTGCATGTTGCAACGATGTGAAAAGAGACCTATTTAAGAAGAAAGGTTTAGCAAGGGTCATACTGTTACTGGGACAAGGGAGCACCATCAGTTCAAACCCATTGATACAACTAATATTTGTGTTAGCAAAAGTTCGAATGATGCAACCTCATTTTTTGCAAGTGTTCTGGAACCTGAATGTCAATCTGTCGTCAAACTATCCTGTCTTCAACTTGGTCAGTATGTAGCTTGGACCTATGATAGCTCCTGGTCTATTGGCAATATATGTGAAGTTTCAAATGAGGAGCATGATGGTTTGATCAATTTCTTGCATCCCCATGGTCCTGCAAGGTCATTTTACTGGCCTTCCTGCAGAGACACTTGCTGGGTCCCAGAAGAACATGTCATTTCTTCTCTTGATGCACCCACAACATCATCTGGCAGGCAATATGTCTTCTCACAAGATGTTTTTGGTGAACATTGACAGGAAATTCAAAACTTTGTGCAAGATTGGAAGAGAAGTCTTGTGAAATTTGTAATTTTAGCAATTTTAGTATGCATGTTATGTTGTACTTTCTTGTTTTTCCTCAATAAAACTTGGACATCCATGACTGGTATCTTCTCTGGTTGTTGGAAATTGCTCCTTGAAAATGGCAATAATTCTGTTGAACTGGCAGTAGCTGAGTCATCCAATGCAAGATTGATGACAAAGGTGCGAATTTAAAATGGCAACCCACAATTAATTAGAATATGTTTATGGAAATATATCTAAAAGTTATATTAGGATAACAAGCTCAGCAGCACTACATAATCTTATGTTTCTGGCTCACCATCCTGTCAGACAGGAGGCCACCAAAAATGTCTCCTCGTAGTGAAGTCCATGAACGCATTCAAAATAGGTACATTCTTGTGTGCTTAGTTATGGCCAACATAAGGCCGGGTCAAAGATAAAACAGGGTGACTTTTGTGGCAAAAAACATGCTCTTTTATATGAGATTAATTAAAAACAGATTAAAAATTACATATTTTAAATATTTCCACCCCAATAGTAGCATAAATTGTCAAAAATATGAAATGTCATTTCTTTGTCTAATCATATCTTGTCTTCAAGTTGGTTGGAAAGCTTGTGTATGTGACCTTAAGATATATCGCATGGGCCATAACTGCTGGCAAAAGCCTGGAGTTACAGCCTGATCGGACATGCATGTCAGGAGCAGTGGGCAGTCAAAGTAGGCCCTTAACAGTCATTTGTCAATTTTTGGTTGGTGTGTAAAAGTCAAGCCTTCTAAAGACACCGAACTTTGCAGAAGACTTAGACTAAATAGTTTTACTAATGTACAAAATTTCAGCCTCCTAGCTTAACTACTTAGGATACTGTGCCTTGACAAAGTTGCCACTGTGGGCTACGCAGCAAGTAGCGCATTACAGCTGCCTGAAACTCTGGAACCAACATAGGTCCAGATTAAAATTTTTGTAAGATTTCATTTAGGACCCTAGGGAACATCTGTGCAAAATTTTATTCAATTTGGAGAGAGTCAGATTTTTAGGTTGGTCCACTTGACATAGAATGACCCCATATTAAACTCTGTGATCAGGTTTGGCAAAGAGGTTAGGGGCCTAGTGATTGTAAACATCAGGTCATCCGCATATGCAACGATCTTAAATTCCTGGGTACCCACGGAGAGGCCTGTAATATTGGGGTTCATCCACATTGTATGGAGCAGGTGCTCTAAGTTAAGAACAAAAATCTAAGGAGAGAGAGGACAACCCTGATGGGTCCCATTTTGTATGTCAAAAGTGAACGATAGTACACCATTGACCTTGGTTAAGGCCGTAGGGGAGGTATAAAAGGAACGAATCATGGCCATCATGGCGTCCTATGCCCACATGCTTCAAGACTGCAAAGAGCCAAGGCCAACTCACTCTGTCAAATGCCTTTTCAGCATCCATGGACAAGAGACAGAAAGAAGAGCACCGTAGTTTAGCATGATGAATCAGGTTCAGCACTTTAATAGTATTATCGCGAACCTATCTCGATGGACTGAAGCCCACTTGGTCAGTATGGATAAGACCTGGTAAAAGAGGAACAAGTCGCGTGGCTAGAATTTTTCCAAACAACTTAAGGTCTACATTTAGCAGTGAGAGCCTTTCCTTCTTTATGTATAACTGTGATATGTCTCTAGGAAGTGGACTCCCTGTTGCTACCATGTTCAATGCCATAATGAGCGGGGTTTTGTAGTCCATCCGGACCAGGGGCTTTACTGGGTTGCATAGATTTTAGTGCTTCAGTTAGTTTCTCCTCCGATATAGGTGAGAGAGCCTCCTGTGGGATTTTCGGGAGACCAGAGTCAGATAGGTATTTGCGCATAGCTAATGTTAGGAATGGGCTATTGGGGTTTGGGCATGGTAGATTATATAAATACAGTAGTATTGGGCAAAGGCCTCTGCTATCCTATTTGGGTCATTTAGTTTGGGGCCCTGGGGGAGTGGCAATCAGTGGTACATAATTTCTTGCTTTCTGTTCTTGTAAGGACCTAGCTAGCGTCCTGCTACATTTGTTACCAAATTCAAAGAAGTGACATCAACCTCTGGTTAGCAGGGTTTTGGTGCGTATATCAAGATTCTCCTTTAAGGGGTTGTCCAAATTATATTTATTGATGACCTATCCTCAGGATAGGTCATCAATATCAGATCGGCAGGGGTTCGACACCCAGTATCCCCGCCGATCAGCTGTTTGAAGAGGAGGCGCGCACCATGCCAGCGCTGCCTCCTCTTCATTGTTTACCTGCTCAACGTAACATCCGCAGTGGTGAGAAGGTGTAATTACATCTAACTGTCCCATTCATTTCAATGGAACGGGTGGCTCCTATACAAGTGTATGGGAACGAGCCGTCCCATTGAAATGAATGGGGCAGCTTGGGTGTAATTACACCTTCTCACTACTGCGGATGTTACGGACCCCCGCTGATCTGATATTGATGGCTTATCCTGAGGATAGGTCATCAATAAATATAACTTGGATAACCCCTTTAAGTTTTTTCTGAGCCATTAGCAAGGCAGAACGAGAGGAGAGAGGTTTCTGCTGCTGCTTTCTTGCATCTGGCTTCATGTTTAATGAGCGCCCCCCCTAATCACACACTTGTGAGCAGCCCAAACTGTAAGGGAAGAGGTAACCTCCACCTGGTTTTCTTCAAAATAACGTGAGAGAACCATACTGACATCTTGGGCAATTTCTAAATCATATTGCCACTGCCAGGACCTGGGAGTAGGAAGGGGGGGGGATTTCAGAGAAACATGGAGCATAGCATGATCTGAAAAAGTCATAGAATCGATAGTGGAGGAGGCAAGGAGGGGTACCACAGAGGGCCGTATGAGGAAATAATCTAGCGAGAGTACACATTCCTTGCTGGAGAGTAATAGGTATAATCTCTAGCATCGCGATTAACCACCCTCCACACGTCAATTAACTAGTGGGAATGAAGAAGATGTTTTATGCAATGGAGATAGGAGTAAGCCAAATGAGAGGTTCCAATGGAGACATCCACCAAAGTTTAAATCCCCCCATTACGTGTCTCAACAGGATTCCCGCTAAGGCTTTGGATTGATTGGTATTGGGTAGGTGTACTATACATTGGCGAAGGTATAAAGATGTCGGCTAGGTGACCCTTCACAAACAGAAATCTGCTATTATCTTCTGTCTGGACATCTACCAATTCCCATGGGGTGGTTCTGGAGACAAGTATGCTCACTCCCGTAGACTTCGAAACTGAATAACAATTATGGTAAGTGTCTGGGTACCTGGGAAATCGAAAAAGGGGTAGAATGCCCTAGGAGGCAGAGAATGGAGGATCCTTTCTCAGGTGTGTTCAACCCATTGGCGTTTATGGAAGCAAAGTTAATGGTTGACATATTTCTGACCTAAAAGAGAAGAGAAAAGAGGGGGGAGGAGGGGAAGGAGAAAGGAAGGTAGGAACAGAGGGTTAGGGGGGACAACACAAAAAAGTTAACCTACTGTAAGAGGAGAAGTATACAGTATAGTAGGGTAGCTGTATAAGCCAAATACCCGATCCAGCTAGTCTAGAGAGGGTAGAATGAGAGAAAAATAGGTAACTAAAGAAATAGAAATCAAGAAAGTTATATATATAACAAAAACTGTGGAAAAATCCACTTGGCTAACCCCGAGGTGCTTCATGTGGGGAGATAGTAAAAGCAAATATAATTGTTTCCCTTCCCCTGGCCAAATGTAACATAAAACAAGAAAACCTCTGGAGGAGGTCAGGTTATATATGAGAGCAATATCAACTACCACAAGGGCAGACAATCTGTCAACCGGTTAGTATGTAGAGGTTGCCTCAGCTAAGCAGACATCACTATCAGGCTAGTCCCCGCAGCATAGGACTACAGAAATCATCCGCAGTCCTCAGTCGCCAAAGCAGTCTCCATGTGAGTCCCCTGTTCAGATGTTGGTATCCCTGGAGAGGGTCCGCGTGGAGACTTGACATGAGCACACGGAGGGAATAGAGCCACATGAGAAGTAGAAATGGGGACATTCAACCAGTCTGGGAGAGAGACAGTAGGGATTTTCCAAAACTAAGCCAAATCCCCAGCTTGGTCTAAAGAGTGCAGAGCAAAGGAGAGTCCATTTTTGCGAATAATGAAGTGAAATGCGTGTCCCCAGCTTCAGTGATAGATTATAGGAGAGGTTTAAGAATACACCTCATTGTCAGGGTTCGCCTCGAGACATCTGGCAGTAGTTGAATCTGGGCGCCCGCAAACATAGTGGGACCCTGCCTCCAGGCCCGTTGTAGAATCTCCTCTTTCTCCCTGAAAAAATGAACCCTACATAGTACATCCTGGGGTGCTGGGTTATCTGGGTGTTTGAGCCCATGACTCTATGGACTCTGTCCAACTCAATCACTGTGTCTGCTGGTCTGGAGAGAATAGTGTTGAAAATGGTGGACACAACCTTGCGCATGTCAGTCGCAGGCACCTCCTCTGGGATCCCGCGTAGTTTAATGTTATTGCGCCGACCTCTATTTTCCTGGTCATCCAATTGTGATAACATGTGCCTGTTCATGGAATGTTGCAAGGCCAGAGTTTCTTCAACTTTAAAGAGGCGAGTGTCCAAGGTAGAGGAGACCTGCACCCGGGTGGCTAGTTAAGTAGAGATATTAACCAGGTCAGTCTTGATGGCTGCAATGGCCTGTTCTTGTTTGGATTCGATCCTCAGTATAATGGCTTCTAGATTTTTAGTGGGTAGGTTACTGAGCAATTTCCGGCGATTAGAGCATCTAATGCCCAAAGAAGAGGCAGAAGATGGGGTCTCTGAGGCGTCAGAGAAGGTAGGGGTTTGGAAAATGGCAGGTATAGGAGGAAAGTCTGGATTGGGGTCCAGCACAGTGAGGGGCCTGCAGCCAGTGCCTGGCATAAATTCTCTTGCAATAGGGGAGAGCGCGCATGGCTGCTCCATATGTGGGGGTGACTGGTTGCCATACTGTCAGGCTACAGAGTTTGGAAGAACAGGGGATCTGGGTGCCGGAGGGCCTAGGGTGTTTTCAAATGTAGTGGCCGGATGTCAATGCTGGAGTCTCCACTATTACTGAACCGCCTTGGGGAAACAAAGAAAGGAGCACAGGGGTCTGTACAGCTGGGGTGGGATGCAGTGAGGCCCACTGGTCCGGAGTCAGTGTACCACAAGGGTAAGTGAAGCCTTGTTGCTCAGGGGCCGTTGCCGCCGAATCTCCTGCAGGCGCCATCTTGGATTCTGTTGTAAGGAGCATCGTGCCGAGGTTTGGCTGAAATATCATGCAATGCGCAGTTCTGGAGGCAGGTAAGAGGATCCACGGCGATCTGAACGTCCAGGGTGCGTGTTCACAGTGGCATGCTCAGGCCCTGCCCTCTAGATTTAATTTTCTTCTTTATTTCCGTGCCACAGATAAAAGTGTCAAAGCTGATACTCTCTCTAGATCCTTTGATTATTCAGATCAAGAGAAAAAGCCACAATATATATATATATATATATATATATATATATATATAATATAATATACATATTAGTGTTATATTATTGATCCTACAAAAACTGTGACAATGGCCCCAGAGTTTGTAATACTCCCCAAGGAAAAATAATTGGATTAATATATGATTCTACTTTGTTCTCCAACATCTGGGAGTACCATTGATTCTGACATTGAAGGATAAACTAGTGCTGTACAATTGGCTGGCAAAACCCATAGTGATGAAGTACCACTCATGACCACCTGATGGCAGTGACTCGACATCCTGAGTACATTATTCACCAGGGCACAGTGAAGATGACATGAACCATATATCAGAATTGTATTGCTTGTATAGTCGTCTTTTAAGCTAAGCGTTTTTTTATTAAGGTATTCTAAGAGCTATAACTTTTTTTCTGTCAACCAAAATGTACAAGAGTTTGTTTTTGTAGTTTTTTTTTAAATTGGTTCCATTTTAAGGTTTGTATCTTTTTTTGGCGGGGGATTAAACAATTTTGCCACTAGAAAGATTACAGAGAAATGAAATTTATAGTTCTAGTACTTGGAAATTTATGTTTTAGTACTTGCTGAATAAAACCATGCTATATGAAAGAAAAACTGATGTATCTGCATTCTGACACTCATAACATTTTACTCTTTCAGTTGCGTTAACTGTATGGTTTGTATTTTTGGGCATCATTCTGGATTGCATATACATTGTTTAATCTTTATTCAATTCTCTACAGCAATTTTGCCTTTTATTAATGTTTTTTTAATGTACAATGTGATTTAAAAGGATTGTGGCAAGTTTAAAAGGGGTTATTTCACTTCAGCAACTGGCATTTATTATCCATATTGCTTCCTTTGCTAGCTTAATCCATTTTTCCATTAAATTATATACTTCTTGTTTCCTGGTTACGACCACATACAATCCAGCAGCGGTGGCCATGCTTGCACTATATAGAATAAAGTGCTGGCCTCTCTTTTGGTCAGGACCATAGGCCAGCGCTTTTACCTATAGTGTGCCAGCACGACCACCACTGCTAGATTTCTATTAGACTTTATTGATATGGAAGTTGGGTCACAATTTTATTCTGGTGGACCCAAGGAACCCCAGTCCAACCGTAAAGTACACCCACTATGCTCACTTTGGGGACAGTCACTTTGTCTGTATCTGCAGTGGACAGTGAGAGGGGGGAGCCCCAGCACCTCCATAAGTGGGGGACAGTGATTGGCTGCAGCAGTCATGTGCCAAGTACAGTGAGGTGTTTTGACGTCAGCATTACACATGCTGCAGTTTGCAAATAAGCAGCTGCAGGACCAGAGCAGTGTCACAGAATACAACACTGGAGAAAGGGGTGAATATAAAATGACTTTCTGAAGGGATTGTTCGATATTTTTAGTAATCTTTAAAATCCCCTTTGACTATTTGAGCAATGTATTGCACTATTTACAATGGTAAGTCTTCAGACCCTTTCACTTTTTGCACAGTTGGTTTTGATTTAGCTTTGTGCTAAAATAAAAATAACATCAAAATTTCCCATATGAATGTGCACTTAATACCCCATTGTCACGGATCAGGAACCACTGTGCCAAGTGACCTGTTCGACTTTGTGCCAAACCCTAAGAGATTTACATAATTACATAGTTAAGACGGTTGAAAAAAGACATAACTTCATCAAGTGCGACCAAGGGATAGGTGGGGACGCAAATCCCAGTAGCTTTATTCTGGTACTCCTCCACCCTTTAAACCCTATACAGGGATCTATTCTTCACCACAAGGGGGCGAACGGACCGCTACCTCCTGGGATGGTCCTGGTACACTTGGCAGCCGACCTGCAAGGAAACAGAGATGTTGATACAACGCACCAGTGGTCCAAGCACATCACAAAACATGGAGCACAGGCACACTAGCAGAACAGGAACCCAAACAGACATACAATAATAGGACACTGTTCAGACAGAATAACAGGAACCCTGAATATACTGAACAACAGGCAAGGCAGAACTGGCAGACACAAGACCATGCTTCAGGATCCCAGACAGAGCAGAAAAAGACAGACAAGGAAACTGAGCAGACTTCAGAAATGCAATGCAGTATTGCACAGCTAGGGACTGGATACAATAGAAATCAGGATTCCCCTCCAACTGAGACAACCCAGGAATGAAATAGGGAAACAGATGAGAAAATGATAGACAGATACAGATTTAGATTGAGGATTTTACCCCGCAGACTGGGCTTTATGGCAAAGTGGCTTATTGGGAAACCAGACACCGCTCATCACCTGCCCAATACCATCTCTACAGTGAGGCATGGTGTTGGCAGCATCATCCTGTGGCTGTGTTTTGAGGAACCTGGGACAGGAAGACTGGTCAGGGTTGAGGGTACCTCAAAATGGCTGTCCACCGACAGTTCCCATCCAACCTGACACAATTTGAGAAGCTCTGCAGAGATGAATGGCAATTCCCAAATCCAGGTGAGCAAACCTTGTGGCATCATACCCAAGAAGACTGGAGGATGTAATCAACGTTAAAGTGGCTTCAACTAAGTTCTGAGTAAAGGGTCAGAATACTTAAAGAAGAACTGTCACCTCTCCTGACATGCCTGTTTTAATATCTACATGCATCCTCCATGTAATAACAATTCTGGAGCATCTATTCTTATGGCTCTATGTTGTGTCATTCCTTTATTATTTCCACTAGTTATGAATAAATTCCTAGCAGTCTGCAGTAAGGGTATAGAGGGGAGGTAACCAGTTGGGGATATGTCCCTGCACAGTCTTATTCTATCCAGTCAGTGCTGCCATTGTCAGACTGTGCAGGTTAAACTGGTTTACACCCCTCTGTACTCTTACTGCAGACTACTGGCAATTCACTCATAACTTTTAAGAGGAAGTTATACTTTCTGAATGTATTCGGAAATGCACTGTATGTTCTCCAGTTATTAGGAGACATTCCTTTTACATTCTAGAATAATAGTTATTAGCAGTGGCGTAACTAGAGGGGAAGCAGGGGAAGCTGCTGCTTCGGGGCCCGGGCTGACAAGGGGCCCGGCGCCCGACAGCATGTCAGTGAAGTTATATAATTATTTAATACAGTTTTTCAGGCCAGGCCGGGCCCCTTCATATACAGTGCTGTGATATAGGGGGCCCGCGCCCGGCCTGCTACATCAGCAATCCATAATGCCATCCCTGCTGCTAGCAACCTGCCCACCCGCCCAGGAATCGACTTACGGTGAAAGACGTAAGAGACATGCCAGTATAAGCCAGCAGCGCGCTGTACCCGATAGGCCCGCCCACCAAGTTCCTCCTCACCACAGGACGAGGGACTGGAGCGGCAGTTTGAGAAGCAGAGCGCACCAAGGAAGAGGAACAGCAGGGCAGCTGCACAGCAGCGCACAGTGACTGGACTTCTCAGGTATGAATGTGACTCTGTGCCCACTGCCTGTGCCCCCCTTGCCCTTGTCAGCGCAGCCCCTGACCTTTATGTGTGCTACCCTGCCAGCGCAGCAGGCCCTGGCCCTTATCTGCACCCCTCTCGGCCTGATGGTGGAGCATCTAACTAGTGTGACAGCACTGTATATGAAGAGGCCCGGCCTGGCCTGAAAAACTGTATTAAATAATCATAAAACTTCACTGACACGCTGCACTGGCCCTATTTGGGCCCCCCCATTCCTTGACCTACACCTCCCTGGCCCCTGTCTGCGTCGCAGCCCTCATCTGTGTCCCCCTTCCCCCCCGGCCTTTGTCTGTGCCTCCCTGCCCATGTCTCTGCCCCCTTGGTTCCTGTGCTCGCCACCCTGGCCCTTGTCTGCGCCCCCCCCCCCCTGGCCATTATCTGTGCCCCCTTTTTCTGTGCCTCCCTGGCCCTTGTCTGTGCCCCCTTAGCCCCTGTGTGTGCCATCCTGGCCCTTTCAGTGCAGCCCCTGGCCCTTATCTGCGCCCCTTTGGGCTTTGTTCTGTGCGACCCTGGCCTGTGGCCCCCCCAGGCCACTGTCTGTGCCTCCCTGTCCCCTGGGTCCTGGCCCTTGTTTGTGTATCCCCCCCCCCCTTGGTCTGCGCCCCTGGGCCCTTATCTGTGCCCCACTCCCTCCCCAGGCCTTTGCGCTTCTCTGGCCCTTGTCTCTGCTTCCCCCTTGTCCCCTGTGTGCTCCACCCTGGCCCTTATCTGTGCACCCCTCCCCCCACGGACCTTGCTTGTGCCCCTGCCCCTTATCTGTGTGCCACTCTGGCCCTTTCATTGCAGCCCCTGGCTCTTATCTGTGCCCCCCGGGCCTTGTTTGCACCCCTCCTCCACAGCCCTTGTTTGCACGGGAGTGCACAGCTTCATACATTACTAAAATGTATGATTATGAGACAGTAATCTTGCACGCAACCCAATGCGCACATATGATGCTGTGCGCTCCTGTGCACATGATCAATACTGCTCCGGGACATATGGTTTGACATGACAGTGTGTGTGTGTGTGTGTGTATATATATATATATATATATATATATATATTAGAGTTGTCACGATACCAACATTTTGATTAGATTCCTATATCAAGAAAAAGTATTTGATACTCGATACCATTCGATACCACGCCGGAAAAAAAAAAAACACAAAAAATCTGTGTTCCCCATCAGACCTCACATCAGCGCACTGTGCCAGCATCAGACCTCAAATCAGCCCACTGTGCCCCCATCAGACCTCAGATCAGCCCACCGTGCCCCCATCAGACCTCAGATCAGCCCACTGTGCCCCCATCAGACCTAACATCAGTCCACTGTGCCCCCATCAGACCTAACATCAGCCCACTGTGCCCCCATCAACCTCAGATCAGCCCACCATGCCCCCATCAGACCTCAGATCAGCCCACTGTGCCCCCATCAGACCTAACATCAGCCCATTGTGCCCCCATCAGACCTAACATCAGCCCACTGTGCCCCCATCAACCTCAGATTAGCCCACCGTGCCCCCATCAGACCTCAGATCAGCCCACCGTGCCCCCATCAGACCTCAGATCAGCCCACTGTGCCCCCATCAGACCTAACATCAGCCCACTGTGCCCCCATCAACCTCAGATTAGCCCACTGTCCCATAAGACCCTCAGATCAGCCCACTGTGCCCCCATCAGACCTAAGATCAGCCCACGTGCCCCCATCAGACCTCACATCAGCCCACTGTGCCCCCCATCAACCACAGATCAGCCCACCGTGCCCCCATCAGACCTCAGATCAGCCCACTGTGCCCTCATCAGACCTCACATCAGCCCACCGTGCCCCATCAGATCTCAGATCAGCCCACCGTGCCCCCATCACACCTCAGATCAGCCCACTGTGCCCCCATCAGACCTCAGATCAGCCCACCGTGCCCCCATCAGACCTCAGATCAGCCCACCGTGCCCCATCAGACCTCAGATCAGCCCACCGTGCCCCATCAGACCTCAGATTAGCCCACTGTGCCCCCCCATCAGACCTAACATCAGCCCACTGTGCCCCCATCAGACCTAACATCAGCCCACTGTGCCCCCATCAACCTCAGATTAGCCCACTGTGCCCCATAAGACCTCAGATCAGCCCACTGTGCCCCCATCAGACCTCAGATCAGCCCACCGTGCCCCATCAGACCTCAGATCAGCCCACCGTGCCCCCTCAGACTCAGATCAGCCACCGTGCCCTATCAGACCTCAGATCAGCCCACTGTGCCCCATCAGACCTAACTCAGCCACTGTCCCCCATCAGACCTAACATCAGCCCACTGTGCCCCCATCAACCTCAGATTAGCCCACTGTGCCCCATAAGACCTCAGATCAGCCCACTGTGCCCCATCAGACTAAGATCTGCCCACTGTGCCCCATCAGACCTAACATCAGCCCACTGTGCCCATCAATCTCAGATCAGCCACTGTGCCACATAAGACTCAGATCAGCCCACTTTGCCCCCATCAGACCTAACATCAGCCACCGTGCCCCCATCAACCTCAGATCAGCCAACTGTGCCCCCATCAAAAATAAAATAAAAAAATCTCTTACCTGTCCTGCGCCGTGGCTCCGCTCCGGGTCTGGCGCTCCTCTTCTTCTCTTCCCGGCGCTACACTGTCACCTGACTGCGTGCAGCCTCAGGTCAGAGTGCGCGCACTACGTCCTGACGCTGTACACGGTCAGGACAGTGCAGCGTGGGCCCGGAGAAGAAGAGGAGCGCCGGACCCAGAGTGGAGCCGCGGCGCAGGACAGGTAAGAGAATTTTTTATTTTAGTATCGCAAAATAGGAAATTCCGGTACCGAATCGATACTGGTATTAAAGTATCAATTCAGTATCAAATTATCGATACCCGAGGCAACCCTAATATATATATATATATATATATATATATATATATATATATTATATATATCATATAGGAAAAGGATGGCGTGGCAGCCTGGTAGATCATGACTAGTTGCGAAGTGCGGGGGAGGGGGGGTCTTGGGGCCCTCGTGGGGGGGCCCAATCCAGAAATTTGCTGTGGGGCCCAGTCACTTCTAGCTACGCCCCTGGTTATTAGTGTTGAGCGAGCATGCTCGGCCGAACTCCCTGAGTACTGGCATTCACTGTAATGTTCATTTGTACGCTAATGGTACGCATTGTATGCTAATGCGTACGAATTTGTATGCTAATGCTACGCATTGTACGCTAATGCGTACGAATTTGTATGCTAATGCTACGCATTGTATGCTAGTGCGTACGAATTTGTATGCTAATGCTACGCATTGTACGCTAATGCGTACAAATTCAGTTAATTAGCATACTTTTACGAGTGAAACGAGTAAAAGAGGAGAAGTCGCGATTCTGACCTTTTTCTATTAACCAGACACCCTCCCCTCTTCCGAACGGGGGGTGCCTAGTTTAGTCCCATTGACTAACATTATGCTCGTATGCTCGGCCGAGCACTCGAGCAACCCCTAGTGCTTGGCCAGAGCACCCGAGCATACAAGCACAGAGGTACTCGCTCAACACTAATAGTTATAGAATGCTATTCAAGGTATTCGCAGCACGTAACTGACAAGAATGGAACCTAACAGATCCCACTGACTATAATGGGATCCGTCTGGCTTGCATTTGGGACAGCATTTTTTTAGTGGAGAAAAAAAGTCCTGCATGCAAGAATTTTCTCTCCTCTAATTTTGATGGCCTCAGTGACAGAAGCTCCTAACTGAGCCTGCAACTCAGATGTGAACAGTGTAGTCTTAACCAGTGTACTGTATGTAGTCGATGGGTGCTGTATGGCTCCATATTTTTCATCATTATTTTATAATTACATAATTACATTGTTAATACGGTTGAAAAATAGACATACTATAAGTCCATCAAGTTCAACCAAGGGATAGGTGGGGCCGCAAATCCCAGAAGGAAGTGAGACTCAGATTTCTATACATTTTCATAATCATTAATGTAATTTACTTTTAAGAATTCATCTAAACCCATTTTAAAACTGTCCACTGTTCCTGCTGTGACCACGTCCTGAGGAAGTCTATTCTTCAGATTCACAATTCTTACAGTAAAGAAGCCTTGATGCCTCTGAAGACTAAACTTTTTCTTCTCCAGTCGAAGACAGTGCCCCCTTCTCTTTTGAGAGGATTTTACATGTAACAGTTTTTCACCATATTTTTTGTATGGCCCATTTATATATTTGTATAGGTTAAGTATGTTCCCCCTTAGAAGTCCCTTCTCGAGACTAAATACATTTACCATATTTTTACCCCTATAAGATGCACCGGCTCATAAGACGCACCTAGGTTTTAGAGTAGGAAAATAAGAAAAAAATATTTTTCATCAGATCCTCTTATCAGACTGCCCATAAATTTCAGGACATCACATCAGACCCCCATATCAGCCCTCCATGTCAGACCCCCAACAGACCTCAGATCAGCCCACTATGGCCCCATATCAGCCCACTGTGCCCCCATACCATCTCACTGTGCACCCACCAGACCTCAGATCAGCCCACTGTGCCCCCATCAGACCTCAGATCAGCCTACTGTGTCCCCATCAGACCTCAGATCAGCAGAATGTGCCCCCATCAGACCTCAGATCACAGTATGTGCCCCATCAGACCTCAAGATCAGCAGTATGCCCCATCAGACCTCAGATCAGCAGAATGTGCCCCCATCAGACCTCAGATCAGCAGAATGTGCCCCATCAGACCTCAGATCAGCAGAATGTGCCCCATCAGACCTCAGATCAGATCAGGTCTTGTGCCCCATCAGACCTCAGAGCAGCGTCTTGTGCCCCCATCAGACCTCAGATCAGCCCACCCAGCCACTTATAAAAACCTTACTTACCTGTCCTGTGCTTCCGCTGCCCTCTGGTCCTGCGCTCCACTCTTTTCCCTGCCGGCGTGCACTATGACTTGACGCTGCAGAAAAAGAGTGTCGAGCGGGACCGGAGGGCAGCGGCAGCGCAGGACAGGTAAGTAAGGTTTTATAAATGAAAAAAGGGGAAATTTAGGGGAAATCCCAGTGCGCAGGTGCACGTTGCTATGGCTAAATGCACAAGGAAAGAAAATACATACAATGCAACGGCACACTGCTAACCAGATAAAGCACAAAATGCCATAGAGATATGAAGTATTCTGGAGCTAATGCTATGCTTGTTTAATAAATTAGAGATTCTTGGCAAATATATTTTGTACAAAATTATCTGGGCCCGTCCACCAAATCGTCAAGGTGATCTCTGTAGAACGGGAACCCAACACTATTTCCTACCTGTTATGTGCCAACCTTGGCTTCCGTATAATCAGGGGGTGTTTGTTCCACATGCATGCTGGGTCCCTTCTGCCTTTTGCCATTTATGGTGCTTCAAAGGCCTCCACCAATACAGGGATGCAGGTGCCAAACATGCATGCCGAGTCCACTCGGCTTTATAGTCACACTAATTAAAATCAACCTATGGGGCAGATGGGGCTAGTCAGGAGTGCATGACCAAATGGAGTAGCCACACCTCCAGTACAAACTTACAAAGGTCATTTGGTCATGCACTCCTGACTAGCGCCATCTGCCATCTGCGAAAATTACGGTAATTCTTTTAATCTTTCTTCATAATGCAGACCCTCCATGCCCCTTATCAGTTTAGTTGCTCTCCTTTGTAGCATTTCCAGTTCCAAAACATCCTTTCTTTGGGCAGGTGCCCAGAAATGAACTGCATATTCCAAATGAGGCCGCAAAAACGCTTTGTAAAGTGTTAATATTACATCCCTGTCCCGCGAGTCCATGCCTTGTTTAATGCATGACAATATCCTGGTGGCCTTAGAAGCAGCAGATTGACATTGTATGCTGTTATTTAATCTACAGTCTTCAAGGACACCCAAATCCATCTCTATAAGTGACTCTCCCAGTGTTACATCCCCTAGGACAGTGGTCCCCAACCTTTTTTGCACCGAGGCCCGGTTTCTCGGTAGACCATTTCCCCAGGGCCCAGGGAAGAGGGGGGGGGGGTTCTATCTGATTCACGCAAGGTGCTTATTAATATATATAAATATATTAAAATATATTAGAAAATGCCCCTTTACAGAGCCCCCCCATATAAAATACCTCTTCTTTGAGGCCACAGTAGATGCCCCCAACAATGTGCCAGTGAAAAGTGCCCCCATAGATGCCCCCACAGTGCCCTCAATAATGTACCAATAAGAAGTGCCCCAATAGATGCCGCCCAATATACCAATAAGAAGTGCCCCATAGATGCCCCCCAACAATATACCAATAAGAAGTGCCCCGATAGATACCCCCCAATAATATACTAATAAGTGCCCCCATAGATGCCCCCACCAGTGTCCCCAAATAATGTACCAGTTAGAAAGTGCCCCCATAGATGCCCCCAATAATATGCCAATAAGAAGGGCCCCATAGATGCCCCCAATAAATATTCCAATAAGAAGGGCCCCCAATAATATTCCAATAAGAAGGGCCCCCATAGATGCCCCCAATAATATTCCAATAAGAAGGACCCCCATAGATGCCCCCAATAATATTTCCAATAAGAAGGCCCCATATATGTCCTCCAAAAATATGGTAATAAAAGTCCCCATAAATACCCCTCAATAATATAAGAAGTGCCCCCACAGTGCCAGTAAGAAGTTCAGTGTTGTCCAAAAAAAAAAAACAACCACTTATACTTACCTCCATGGTGCTGGTAGCGATGCGATGCAGGCCTCTCCCGGCCTGTGTCCTGTGTCTGTACGGCTCAGGCGGTGCAATGACGTCATCGCGCCACCTGAGCAGGCCTCTGATAGGCTGCAGGCCTAGTGCCTGTAGCCTATCAGAGGAACGGGCAGGGGAGACACCTCTCACTCCCCTGCCGCAGCACAGGCATTCGTATCGGCGTCCTGAGGATGGCGATACAGATGACTATGGAGATGAGCGCTTCTACAATGGAAGCTCTCATCTCCTTGTCCCCTGCCACCGCGGCCCGGCAGACATCGATTCAGGGACCGGTCCTGGGCCGCGGCTCGGTGGTTGGGGACCCCTGCCCTAGGACATATGAAGCACAGAGATTGTTACTACCAAGATGGATAACTTATTTATCCACATTGAACCTCATTTGCCAAGTTAATGCCCAATCACTCAGAGTGTTCAAGTTAGGCTTGTATTTTATGGATATCTTCCATAGACCTGTACAGTACTACATAAGCTTAGTGTCATCTGAAAAAATAGAAATGGTGCTATTAATCCCATCCTCAATATTAGAGATGAGTGAAATCATCCAAAATTCGCTTCAGCAAATAATCGACGAACTTTCTGACAAGATTCATTCTTAATACGAATTTATTCGGTCAAATTTGTGTTAAAAAATAATCGTTGTTTTGCAAACATTCCTACACAAATTACGAACATACATTCAGTTTTGTTAAAAAGTACGCAAATATGTAAGCATTAGCGTACAAAGTGCGTACGAAATCCTTTAGCATACTATTAACTAGCAATTGCGTCATACGCACAAGGCTAGGCCGCGGCGTACAGTCTTTAAAGGCAGTCCATATGAGGTAGAAATGTAAGGTGCTAGATATTGACCGGGTCCGGCGTGGTGGTCACGCTGTGTGAGCGCTGCAGCCACTTGTGTCTTTACTTTTCCGGATTCTCCTGCCGGGACAGCAGGGGTAAGCACTTCTGGCTGCAGCGGTTGAGGCAAGGTTGCACCCAGGGAAGAAGCCCCAGCTCCCCTGGCTGCTGCTGTCTTCATTTTCCAGGGTAGTTGGTACTGGTGGATCACTGTGGACTGGAACGTAAACGATGAAGTCGTCAGCTGACCCAGCTGAAAGGACTGTGATGGTGGTGTGGTGGCAGTCCAGGGATCAGAGGCTCCGGCTGTGGCTTCTCCCTGAAACGGAGGGTGTCATCTGGTGGACTCTTGTAGGCAGCGCACCCGTACTTCGCCTGGTGGTTCCTCCAGCCAAACTTCAGGTGGTGATGTAGGGACCAGGGGCTTAGATAATACGGTAAAACCCGGTAGCCAAGGGGCCTTTTAGGGATGCCATGGGGGTGTATTCCACCTGATCCCCCACGTACAGGCTGTGATGGGGTTGGGGCAAGTACTCCTTGCCATCCTCATCATCCGCCAGAAGCCAGAGCCTCGCTCGACTGAAAACCACAGGATGGTTTCCTTTCGCTGATCCAGTGTAGGGTCTCCCGGCCTCGGATGGTCCCAGTACTTGGATGACCCAGTCCTCCACTACATTCTTGAGTCCCATAGGGTCTGGGGGTGGGCCGTCACTGATGCTGGCACAATCGGATTCTGACACATGGAAGGTGTTGTTGTTGTTTCCTCCTGGGAGGTGAAATGGATGCTCCAGCCGCCTCTGCCGCACCAGCCGGCAAGGCAAATATTGACTCAGGAGCCGGCAGAGACTCTCTTGCACAGTTGTGATGCTCTGATCTCTGGAGCGGGCAATGGTTTGGGGGTACTTGTCCCAAAGACCATTTCCCCCCACTTTGGTCGCAGTTGCTTCACCATAC
>ONZH01020575.1:0-31390 GCA_900303285.1 Rhinella marina | reverse complement strand
CATCCTTGCATTCCTCATCTTGTGGAGCATCTTTTGTTATGACTGTGTTGTGCTATTCCTGCAAGAAGTTTATAAGAAACGTTCATATGGGCGTTACCAGTTGGAGAGGGGGTTGTTCCTGCATAGTCTAACACGATCCAACCAGTGCTGCTAATGTTAGTCTGTGCAGGAACACACCTCCAATAGGTAACACTCATCTGGACCTTGCAAACTGTTGACAATTCATTCATAGACTTCTAGCAAGAATAATAGAAGAATGGAACACAATAGATTCGTAAAAATCAATGCTCCAGAATTGTTAAATGATAGAAAATGCAAATAGTTACTAAAACAGACATATCCGTCAGAGCATGTCCAGTCACACATGTTCCTGATCCTACATTGTCAAACTCTAGGGTAGAAACTCTATGCACAGTATGTAGCTGTGTACACTGGACCAGAATGTAGAATGTTTTACAACTCAATATTGTATATTTACTAGTATTTTTATTTTTTCTAGTACTTTTTGGCTAAAGTGTCCTTTAAAGGAACGCTTCACTCATGGTGTTTATAGAGGCTTCCAATGTTTGCACGGACTTTGTCCTTCCTGTTACTACAGCATCAGGCAGCTGCTTTCTCCATGACTCAGTAACTGAGTGAAAAGTATATTAATTACCTTTCCACAGCGGTAAATATTTAAAACTAGCAGTTGGAAGTGATGCAGAGCTCCACGGTAATAAAATTGAGAGGTTTATACATCTTATCCAAGCCACAACATCACTGGTGTCCTGCTAGTAACCTGGGATGCTGTATGGCTACCCAGTATTTCTAGACTGATTGTCACGGCTCAGAACAGCAATGTCCTGCTTGTTTCCTTCAGCTGCACCTTAAGAGATAGCAGGGGTTCTTTGTAATACCTTCACTGAAATGAATGAAACTTTGAGACCATGGTGAGATCCATAAGTATGGGCATTAAGACCTGGCCCAGCAGTTCCTGCAGTTACTTGGTCTCTGGCAAGGACATGATCAGTGGGACCAGAAGTGGAAAGGGCATTTCCAGATCTCAATACACAGCGTTCATTGAGTTCTGTGTATGCAGCAATGAGGTTCCTGGCCAGGCATCAGGAACGTTCAGCACTCCAGTTGTGGCGAAACTACAACTTCCAGAATGCTTACTTGCTTGGCTGTTCTTGGAACTCCAATAAAAATGAATGAAGCATTCTGAGAGTTGTAGTCTCACAACAGCTGGCGTGCTGGAGGTTGCTTACCCCTGTTCTAGAGAATGGCAATAAACCATCTGGTACTTATCTATACAGATCCTGTCACTGACAGCCAGCTCTACACTACTGCAGCTGCACAATCTGCAAGAATGTTCAGACATTTATAGTTTATTGGATCATTAATGGCCTAGTATAGGGAAAAGGGTCCATAGATGTCCTCCACCCTTCTCACCACTCTACTAAATGTCTCTCATGGGTCACTTGGGGCATAATCACTATTATGTAGCAATTAAGTAGCACTGTAAATGATGCAGTATTTGGTATTACTATCTGGAAGATGTAACAATCTATCAATTGGGCACTTTAACTTGTGCACCTTTGGCAGAATGTTTTTGTGGGTTGCAATATTTTAATATATTGTAGATGTATAATATTCTTATTTGGCTTGTAGCCAGTTTTATGAGCTATTCACTTAAAAAAAAAACAAAGGAAGAACCATAAATAATTATTTTCAAAGGTTTCCCTGGTTCTCAGTATGATCCTAGCTACGGTACATACAGATGTGGCTAACCTCACCTTATGTTGGCTAATGACTCAAACTTCTTATAAAACCAATTTACCACAATATGGAAGACATGTTAGCAAAACACTTGGCAGGTTGCAATTCAGAAAAACAACCACTAGCTGGCAGAAACATATAGAATAGGCACCTTGTGACACAATATCATAAAAACATATTGTTTTGAAAAGCTGGTTGTTATCTTGTGACACACAAACCAGAACATGTCCAACAAGGAGAAATGGTAGGGAAAGTCACATCTACATTAGTAAATCATGATGTAGCAATAGAAAACGACAGTGACAAGTGGATCCACCTTTATGGTTGCCAAATCAGCAGACGCTTCTCAACAGCTACATCTTCTGCTTTGTCAGCATGTAATATTAATAAAAACTTATTGTTATTGGGTGAAGCTGGCACCAGCATATTTTGCAATGCTTCACAGCCCTTATCATCACATATTATTCCCAGTGGAGTTCTCAACTTATATTCCCTGTCTGTATGTCTTTGGAGTGTGGACAGAAACCCAAATAAAAGCTCCATGAAGATGTTGTCCTTGGTCAGATTTGAACCTACGACCCCAACAATCCCCATATACATCAAGCAAGCACTGTATTGTCTATGGGGACACTACCAGACACTTGTTACAGCCTATGTACCCAGAAACCAGATGCAGGGACTGTTAGGTGTGAACCCCACCACTGGTCCAGCCACTCTGAAAAGGTCTGTTAAAAAAAAAGTTACTCTTGGATAACAAAAATCACAGAAAAAGATACAAAACATCCTGCACAATACGGTAAATGAATATGTGAATATACATAGTAACATTTATAAGAGGAAAAAAAAATCACGGAAAATAATGCACTCATACAATAGATGCAAACATTATATATGGACTAGGCCCTCACTCTGATATGATAAAATCCTTGACTCTCAGACAATATATTTTGATCAAAACACATCTGTTCCCGCCTACCCACGGCAAGGTGGTCTCAGTCATTCAGGTCTTACAATAAACCTACCTATGCCGTTGGGCATCTACATTCAGGAGAGCAGACCTTGCACATACTGTATAATGTGCTGCTCCTAGTTACCTCTGTTGGAGTGCTCTCCGCAATGTAGAAGCCCAACTACATAGATAGGTTTAGAGTAGGACCTGCTTGACTGAGACCACCTTGGCACTGGTAGGCGGGCGCAGATGTGTTTTGATCAAAATATATTGGCCGAGGGTCCCAGATTTTATCATATTAGAGTGAGGGCTT
Source organism: Rhinella marina (assembly GCA_900303285.1). Taxonomy (NCBI): domain Eukaryota; kingdom Metazoa; phylum Chordata; class Amphibia; order Anura; family Bufonidae; genus Rhinella; species Rhinella marina. The sequence continues at coordinate 28,370 of ONZH01020575.1, read as the reverse complement.
AGTCCAATGCTTGCATCTATTATGCTAGTGAATTATTTTCTGTGATTTTACTCTTGGATAACCCCTTTAACTAAAAAACAGTCCAAAAATTCTCTCTTTAAAGCTGCAGATGCTTTCTTTGTCTTCTGGTCTTTAAAAATGATAGTCATCATATTGAGCAATTTGAAACAAATTGCAAAAGTTTCAGATTCTCTAGAATCCAATTTTTTATTTTGATTTTTTTTTTTGGGGGGGGCATTCATAACAAATTCCATTCAAATAGAATAACTTCAGTAATCTCTAATAAATACCTCTCTGGTCTGCCATCTTTGGTCTGACATTAGAGGATGCACTGGTAATACATTTATATTAGTAAAACGCATACATGACCTTAGTCAAACGAATTATAAAGTGGCACATTTTTTACATAAAAACGGTAACTCACTTGAGCCAAACTTAGACTTCTATGGCTTATAGTTTACAGTAGAAAGAGATGTAATTTATCTTGAAGTATATAACTAGGTGAACATAATTAAATCAGAAAGCAAACATTTCTTTGGTTATGTTAATATAAAACATGAAAGAAAGGAGTTGGCCTTTTCCTGATGCTGGAATGTGTTGCAGCATGTAGTTAGGACATGTTTATGTTACTGCAGAAGTTTATCAACTGCTCGTGAAACTAAGTGGTGTTGTATAACTTTCGGTGGAGGACAACTATGCACTTGTAATTATGTTGTCCTGATACTTAGATAACATACTCCATGTCTGCTTAAGAAATGTGGATGCACTGGAATGTATCTTTCTGGTTCAATTGGGTAAAGAGTAATGGATGACTAAAAAATAAATGAAATAATAGTTATCTATAATTGGCATATTAGCTTTGTGATGTAAACTTTCTTAGTGCCCAGACATGGCATTTTATTTGCAGAATATCATGAAAAATTAGGCAACTATTTTCATGATTTAGACTGTGTATTTAAAGTTAACATTCTGACATTAGGGTTAAAGTTTTCCATTTTCATAATACAAACTAATGAAAAGGCAAATACCGATACATTATTGGGGCAGCATGGTGGCTCGGTGGTTAGCACTGGTGCCATGCAGCGTCAAATCCGACCAAGAGCAACATCTACATGGAGTCCATATGTTCTCCCCATGTCTGCATGGGTTTCTCTGGTTTCCTCCCACTCTCCAAAGACACAGTGAAAGGGAACTTAGATTGTGAGTCCCATTGGGGACAGCAGGATGCTAATGTCTATAAAGTGCTGCAGAATATAGCTTTGCTATATAAGTAAATAAAATAAATAATAAAAATTGTTTAAATGGCTAAAAGTTTTCTGACAAGTTAGTAATATGATCATAATTATTCATTATGAAGCTGTTCTGGCTCCAAAATGGTGCAAGTAGAGATCTTTGCTATGCTGTTCCTAAATAAGTTTGAGTTGTTGCCTTAGTCCTCTTTCACACAAGCAGGTTTTCTGTCCAGATGTCATGCGTGTAGCAAACACATAGCATCCGGACTAAATCCTGACCCATTCATTTCAGTGGGTCTGTACACATGACCACCGTTTTTTCACACATTATCTTTGCGTTTAGGAAAACTCACAGTATGTTCTATATTGTGCGTTTTTCAGATAGCCCTGGCTTGATAGAAGTGAATGGGGCTTGAGTGAAAAACGTTATTTCTCATATGCATGAAAAATGTATGCAATCCGGATGCAATCCTGGTGCATAAAACAGAAACACGAACGCAATCACAGACAAAACTGAATGAACTTGCCTGCAAAACCATAGTTTTTTTTCCTGAACAGATCTTGACACAATCTATATTGCTAATGTAAAAGAGGTCTAATAATTACCTAAGGGGATCCCACTAGAGCTGCATGCTTTGCTTAAAAGGGAAGTTGTCTATATAGCAGATGTTCTGGTAGTTATAGAGCCACCAAAGCAGGATAAAAAGGCTGGAACACTGGATCTCTTGGTGAGTATCTCATATTTTTTAAGTTTATATGAGCAAGCTCTTGTGATGGAGAAAACAAACCGGTAAAAGCCTAAAGGAATATTTACTACACAAAATGCACTAGAAGTGAAGTATATGGATAATGCAGCAAAATTTGAAGAATTTTAGGCACATTTGTGCACAACTAGAAAAGGAACACATAACTATAAGAAATTAACTCATGCATCCTTCAACAGTATTATCTTTATTTGCGGTTTTTCTTTATGGATAACTTTGCAGATTGTAGACGGCAGCACAATTGCAAGGTTTCAACTGAATAATGTGATCTAAAACAATTAACATTTTACTTTAGGCCATGTTCACGTCCATGTTGAAGGCCCCTTTGCAGGCTCCATCAAAAATGACTGACACAACAGCATGGCATGCTGCACTCTTTTGTCCAATAAAAACAACAGGCATAGGCTTCATTCACACGTCCGTATGTGTTTTGCGGATCCGCAAAAAAAATAAAAATAATAATAAATAAATAAATATATGATGACGTTCCATATGGCATCCGTGTTTCTGTTTTTTTTGTGGATCCATTGTAACAATGCCTATCCTTGTCAGCAAAACGGACAAGAATAGGACATGTTCTATCTTTTTTGCAGAACGGAAATACGGACATACGGAAACCTTCCGTTTTTTTTTTTTTTTGCAGACCTATTGAAATGAATTGTTCTGCATATGGTCCACAAAAAAAAACGGAATGGACACAGAAATAAAATTTGTTTGTGTGAATGGGCTCAAATAATGTAAGCCCGTTGGACCTGGTCTATTATAATCAATTGAGTCTGCGTTGTTGCTTTCCATCTTTTGATAGATTCAGCACTTGCATAATTTTCTTTGTTCTGCTCCTAGGATTGAGCGGACCAATACAAGTTGTTAGCACCTAGTACAAGCCTTTACCAAGTTAAACTCAAACTCAAACAGGGAAATCCTGTCTTTTAAAAAGCTATGAGATCATCATACTTTAAAGGAAAATAGTTTATACTAAATATGAAAACTAATATTGCCCAACATGATAACATTTTTTTAGTAATTAATTTTAAACTATAACAAAGCAATACCAATGTGTTAGCATATACTGTATCTACATGTAGTATCCACCACCTAATGTAACTGAAAAAACTTGGTGGTTGTCACAAGTCATTGCCATAAATCAAACATTAATGTTGTCAATCTAATAGGAATCATTTTCTCTGACCTTCACATTTTAGAGAGAACCCTTACCTACTGTCTGCTCTATTCTTAGCACAAAATGTTAGTCATGTAAAAAAAAAAAAAAAAAAAAAAAGTACAGTACAAAAGTCAAAGAAGTGAAAAGGCCTTAACTAATGACCCCCATATACAGTACAGGGTGGTCCAAAAGTATGGAGACACCTGAATAAACTGAAAACAGTAATTGGGAACATAATCCTGTCTTGCAGGTTGCTAAGGTGAAGGGAAATCTACTATGTTCTTATGAAGCCCTGCTACAAGTAGGGGTTCATAAGAACTATCACTGTGGCAGTATCATAGCCATTAGAAGGCTCGAGGCTACCACAAGGAATTAACAGTGCCCTGAATATTGCCATGGGGGAGCTATTTGAGTCCTGGTAGCAGCGTTCCTGGGGAAAAGCCTCTCAGAAGCTGTGTTCACAATTGACCACAGTATCTGAGAGTTTAAATGTCTGTGATTGGTGCTATTACTAATGACAAACATTAGCTCTGGGTGTCTTCTGTTTAAAACAGCAGAAACTCTGTGGCTCGCTCATGTTTGAAGACCAACTTCCATCTTACATGTACAATAGAGGTCGGGAAAGGTTTAAATTAGGTCAGCAGAAAGCAACCTGACTCATATTACTCAGGACCTCGGCTAATAGCACTGTGCTACAATAAGGTGAGCCTTACAATTGTTGTGAATTATTTTAATTGCTAGAATTTAGGGTTGATCGAGCACCGTAGTGCTCGGGTGCTCAAGTCGAACACTAGGTGGTGCTCGAGTGCTCTACCGAGCACGATGGAAGTCAATGGGAGAACCAGAGCACTAAACCAGGCACCCCCTGCTCTGAAGAGGGGAGGGTGTCTGGTTCATAAGGAAAGGTCAGAAAATGATGGAAACACCACTGAAATGGTTTGGGAACAGCATGGGGAGGATGTCTGGATGCATCTTGGACTCTAAAGTCCCTGCTGAATGATGTTGTCCGAGTATTACGCCACTTTTACGGAATGACAATAATACCCCCCCAAAACCGAAGATAACATTGATTTTAGAGGAAATATTGTTAGGAAACATATATTTACTTGTATATAAACTGTAAGTGCTGCCAAAAATTACAAGGAAGAGGCACTCCGATATAACCAGTACATCACATAAAGGAGGGCCTCATTCACATTGTGGTACAATTGTTCATGTCATGGGACTCCTACACTCATAAAGACTATGCACTAAGTAAAAGGGCTGCCAAAAATTACAAGGAACAGGTACTCCAATACACCCTTTATTTCACATAAAGTAGGGCATCAGACACACCCTTGAAAAATTATGAAAGATGATTGATGCCTTCAACCCTAATGTTCTACACGGTCAGATCAGCAGCAGGCCCTCACCCCTAATCAGGGCCGGACTGGCCGTCTGGCACTTCTGGCAAATGCCAGAAGGGCCGCTGCCCTCCGTGGGCCGGTCCAGTCCACCTTTGCAGGGCCGCACCGCCAATTAGGCAGGTGCGGCGCGGCCCTGCGCATAATTGCGGGCGTCGGCGGCGCAGAGGGAGATGAGCGCTTCCATTGTGGAAGGGCTCATCTCCATAGTCATCTGTATCGCCATCCTCAGGACGGCGATACAGATGCCTGTATTGTACTGCGGCAGGGGAGGGAGAGGCGTCTCCCCTGCCCGTTCCTCTGATAGGCTGCAGGCCTAGTGCCTGCAGCCTATCAGAGGCCGGCTCAGGCGGCGCGATGACGTCATCGCGCCGCCTGAGCCGTACAGCGCGGGACACAGGCCGGAAGAGGCCTCATCGCATCGCTGCTGGAGGTAAGTATAAGTGTTATTTTTTTTTTATTGTAGCACCGACCGGAGCTCTATTGGGGGCACATGGGGGCATTTTACTGGCACATGGGGGCATTTTACTGGCACATGGGGGCATTTTTACTGCACTGGGGCATTTTTCCTGGCACAATGGGGGCACTGGGGGCATTTTTACTGGCACATGGGGGCATTTTTACTGGCACAATGGGGCACTGGGGGCATTTTTACGGGCACTGGGGGCATTTTATGGGCACTGGGGGCATTTTAACTGGCACTGGGGGCATTTTAACTGGCACAATGGGGCACTGGGGGCATTTTTACTGACACAATGGGGCACTGGGGGCATTTTTACTGGCACTGGGGGCATTTTTACTGGCACATGGGGCACTGGGGGCATTTTTACTGGCACTGGGGGCATTTTTACTGACACTGGGGCCATTTTTACTGGCTCATGGGGCACTGGGGGCATTTCTTACTGGCACATAATTTGGGGGGCATCTATGGGTGGGGAGCACTTCTTACTGGCACATTATTGGGGTGAAATTTTGGGGGCACTTCTTACTGGCACGTTGGAAGCATTATTACTTCTGGGGCACAGTGGGGACATTAGTACTGTTGGGGGCACTATTACTAACAAGTGCACTCTGGCAGAGAATTATTAGTTGGGACTTTGGGGGGCACTATTACTGTGGGGGGCACCCTGGCACAGCATCAGCGCAGTTATTTCTGGGGGACGTTATGTTCACACTATTACGGGACACTATTTGCTGGGCGCAGTTATTTTAGGGCATTGTGTGCCAATAATTATTGAAGGGCACTATCTGTGTGGTACTAGTAGCACAGTACTGGAGGTGGTAGGATGATTTGTCCAGAAGACGGGAGGATGATGGAAAAGTTGTAAACTAGGCTGAAAAATGGCGTCTGGTCTGAAAGGAGAAGATGAGGAAAGAAAAGATCTACATCAGAGGAGACGTCACTGGATGTAAGCGGTATGAGGCGCTATATTATACTGGATGTACGAGGTATGAGGCGCTGTATTAGGCTACATTCACACGAACATTGTGTTTTGCGGTCTGCAAATTGCGGATCCGCAAAAAAAGGATGATGTTCCGTATGGCATCCGTTTTTTTTGCAGATCCACTGTAACAATGCCTATCCTTGTCTGCAAAATATGCAGATCGGAGGCTGCAAAAACAACTGTGGTGTGAATGTAGCCTTACCCTGTATGTTCTGTAGTGATACACGTAATGTTAGGAGGGAAAAGATTAGTTTACACAGGGTGATGTGCGCCCGACAGATTGGATCTTTTGTACAAACCAAAAGATCCAATCAGTCGATGAACGAGCGTTTTACTCGTTCGTCGGCTGATTAGGGCCCGTGTAAAAGGACCTTTACACATCAATCTGTGTAATAGGGCCACTGATGAACTGAAAGACTTTTGACATGTCACAGAGCCATATCAAAAGTTTTGATCAGTCCGGGTCTGAGTTCTAGACCCGTACCCTATCAGGAGATATAGCTTTTCCATCTCTCTCTGCAGGGGGCGGTTTATTTACCTTGTTTGGTGTGGTTTACGTTTATTAAATTATTATATTTTAATAATTTTTAGGGCCTCTAAAAGGGTTGGCTGTGACTTTAAAAAGTCGAGGCATGTGGGCCTCTTTGATTTCAAAATGCCAGGGCTGAATTTCAGTCCCAGTCCAGCCCTGCCCCTAATGTTTTAGAGAATCAGCAGCACTCAAGGTCAACATGTCAGGAGGAGGACCAGAGTGAGGAAGTGGAAAAGGAGGTGGTGGACGATGAATTCACTGACCCAACCTGGGAAGGTGGCAAGCCGAGCGAGGACAGAAGTACAGAGGGGGAGGGATCCGCAGCACCGCAGCAGGCTGTAAGAGGCAGTTCGGTGGCAAAAGGGAGAAGGCAGGCCAAACCAAACAGGCCAGCAACTGTTCCCCAGTCTGGCGCTTTTTTGATGAAAGTGCTGACGATAAAATAATTGTCATTTGCAACCTGTGCCGTACCAAAATGCACAGGGGCGTGAACACTAGCAACCTGACCACCACCAGCATGATCCGCCAAATGGCAGCAAAGCACCCTAATAGGTGGGCCGAAACGCCTGGGTCCACAATCGGTGTCTGCGGTTCACACCACTGCCTCCTCTTCCCCTGTGTTATGTGCTGGCCAATCCCCTGTCCAAGACGCAGGCCCAGATGTCTACCTTCCTGCAACTGGATCTTCGCAAGAACCATCAGCGAGCACATCCACTTCTGTGTGCCAGCGCAGCGTACAGATGTCCATACCCCAGGCCTTTGAAAGAAAGCGCAAATACCCTGCCACCCACAGGCCATAGCACAAAATGCGCAACTTGCCAAATTGCTGGCCCTGGAAATGTTGCCGTTTAGGCTTGTGGACACTGAGGCTTTTCACAGCCTGATGGTGGCGGCTGTCCCTCGTTACTCAGTACCTGGCCGCCACTATTTTTCCTGGTGTGCCGTCCCCGCCTTACACCAGCATGTGTCCCGTAACATAACCTGTGCCCTGACCAACGCAGTTACTGGGAAGGTCCACTTAAGAACTGACACATGGACAAGTGCTTTTGGCCAGGAACGCTACATTTCCCTGACGGCACACTAGGTGAACGTTGTGGAGGTTGGGAGCGAGTCGTACCCTGAGATGGCACAGGTGCTACCGACAGAGCTGTGGCTCTCGCCACTCAACTCTTCCAAAGCGACGAGTGGGCATGGATGTCTGACCTCTGTGAGGTTTTATGCAACTTTGATGAATCTACACAGACGGTTAGCGGGGATAGCGCTATCATCAGCGTAACCATTCCACTTCTGCGTCTACTGAAACGCTCACAATAAAGGTAGACGCTCTGCATGTGGAAGAGGTGGAAATGGGGGAAGACACTACACAGGGCGATAGCCAGACCACCCTCGGTTTGTCTACTCAGTGTGAATTGGAGGAGGAGGAGGATCAGGAGACAGTTGCCCCCATAGCAGGTTTACTCCATCTCTTCGGCGTGGATGGGCAGAAGAGGAAGAAGAGAACGAGGAGATTGAAAGTCATCCTCCTGGTGAGGAGAGCGCAGCCTTGTCTGTTGGGATTCTGGCACACATGGCTGACTTCATGCTATGCTGCCTTTCCCATGACCCTCGCGTTATAGGCATTTTAGCCAACACCGATTACTGGTTGTTCACCCTTCTCAACCACCGCTACAAAGAACTTCTCATCTCTTATTCCTCTGGTGGAGAGGACTAGCAAAATGGTGCAATACCAGAAGGCCCTTGTGGAAAAATTGCTTCAAAAATTTCTGGCTGACAACGCTGGCGGCAGAGTACGTAGTTTCTTGGGCACCCGAGGAGAGGAGATGAGGGGAACACACAGCAGTTCCAACAGAGGCAGGGCGACATTCTCCAAGGCCTGGGACCGTTTCATGACACCCAGCAAGCACCCTCACCCTGATGAGCGGCCTAGTGTCAAAATGAGGGAAAAGTTTTGGAAGATGGTGAAGGAGTACCTATCTGACCGTGTCAACGTCCTCAGTGATCCCTATGTGCCTTAAAATTATTATTGGGTGTCTAAGCTGGACATGTGGCACGAACTGGCGCTCTACGCCTTGGAGGTGCTGACTTGCCCTGCCGCCAGCGTTTTGTCGGAGCAGGTATTTAGTGCCGCTGGGGGCATAATAACTGATAAGCAAATCCGCCTGTAAAATGAAAATGCGGATAGGTTGACGCGTATCAAAATGAACAAGGCCTGGATAGCCCCTGACTTTGCTACCCCACCAGAGGAAAGTGTCTAAACATAAAAGGAACTTTAAATGTGGCTTTTAGAGTGTATTGAATACACTGTATTCCCATGTATCCCTTCATCTTCTTGTCCTCTTCCTCCATCATATCAAACTGCTTATTAGGCTGCCCTCGCCTTTAAATGTTTAAGAGGTTCACCAGCAGGCCCTCACCCATAATTTTTTATACGGTCACCAGCATCCCTCACCCATAATTTTTTAGACGGTCAGATCAGCAACAGGCCCTCGCCCCTAATTTTTTAAAATACAAAAATTAACCTCACTGTGATCCTCCACTTGACATCTTGACCTAACAATAAGCTGTCTTGCGCCACCCTGCAAACTGGGAAATAAAGCTAGGAGTTTTGGATGACTTTGTTTCTTGTGCTCTACCAGCAGACACAGTTTCACCTCGCCCAGAGCCATGGCCTCTGCGTGCACCATCAGCAGCATGCCCACTTCCCTTTCCTTTACTGCTCACATTAAATGGTATATATGCAAGTTTGTCACAAGTACAGTAGCGCAGATTTTTTTAAAGTTTATGAGCAGAAAAACATCACCGAATGTCAGAAATATTTAGAATGCGCAAATGTTATGGGGCAGATGCAGCGCAGGTAATGTCGCTGCCACCAACAGCAGTAAACATTTCACCGAATGTCAGAAATATTTAGGATACACAAACATTATACAGCAGACACAGCGCAGGTAATGTCGCCTTGATTACAGGCAGAAAAAATTACACTGGATGTCAGGTATTTAGGATACAAAAACGTTATACTGCACACGCAGCACAGGTAATGTCACATTACCTTTGCTGCGTGTGCAGTATAACGTTTGTGTATTCCAAATACCTGACATCCGGTGTATTGTTTTATGCCGCTATTCAAGGCAACATTACTTGCGCTGCGTCTGCTGTATAACGTTTGCGCAAGGAGGGACAGATAGTGTAGGGATAAAAATTAGCTATGCAGGGCTAGTTGTTCTGTTTAAAAGACCCAAAAGTCCTTTTAAGGACTATTGTTGTATCTGGCTGCAATATATATTTTTTCTTTTGAGGCAAAAATTGTGCAAGTTTGCCTGACCTTAACACCACCTGCGCAGCGTGTGCAGTCTAACATTTTTGTATCCTAAATACCTGACATCCAGTGTCCTTTATTTCTGCTGCTAATCAAGGCAACATTACCTGTGCTGCGTGTGCAGTATAACGTTTCTGTATCCTAAATACCTGACATCCAGTGCATTTTTTTCTGCCGCTAAACAAGGCGACATTAGTAATTAGCGGCAGAAACAAATACACTGGATTTCAGGTATTTAGGATGCAGAAAAGTTATACTGCACGCAGCACAGGTAATGTTGCCTTTATTAGCGGCAGAAAAAAAATGACACTGGATGTCAGGTATTTAGGATACTGAAACCTTATAATATAAAACACGCTGCGCAGGTGGTGTTAAAGTCAGGCAAACTTGCACAATTTTTGCTCCAAAAGAAAAAAAATATATATTGCAGCCAGATACAACAATAGTCCTTAAAAGGACTTTTGGGTCTTTTAAACAGAACATCTAGCCCTGCCTAGCCAAATCCTATCCCTACACTATCTGTCCCTCCTTGCGCAATGTTATACAGCAGATGCAGCGCAGATGAGGTCCCCTTGAATAGCAGCCGAAAACAATACACTGGATGTCAGGTATTTGGGACCCACAAACATTATACTGCAAACGCTGCGCAGGTGGTGTTAAGATCAGACAAACTTGCACAATTTTTGCCCCAAAAGAAAAAAAATATATTGCAGCCAGATATAACAATAGTCCTTAAAAGGACTATTGGGTCTTTTAAACAGAAAAACTAGCCCTGCCTAGACAATTTCTCTGTCCCTCCTTTCAGCAGCTCTCCCTGACTCGGACTGAGCTAGGTCACTTTACCGGGTGCTATATGACGCATTCTCGGACAGCCAATCACTGTAATGCCAGTAGCCAACATGGCTACGGCATTACAGTGAATGCCAGTAGCAGCCAAGAAACGTGTGGGGAGGGGACTCGAGCATGGCGCTCGAGCACACGCGGTGTTCGGCTGAACACCACGTGGTGCCAAGCACCGTCATGCTCGACCGAATTCAGTATTCGGCCGAACATGCTCGCTCAACACTACTAGAATTGATCCAAAGTATCAATTTTTTCAACCACAAAAAACGAAGGCCAAACTGTGAAATATGGCTCTATTTGTTCAAGATAAGGCTTGAGTTGGGCAGTCTGTGGTTTGTAGATTTAAGCTAGTTTTACTACTGGTTAGGCTAATTTGGACAAGGTTATATTCACATTTGCATAATGTCATACTCTTCATGTTCCAAATTTGAATAAGAGAAGCATGAAGGAAAATATGAAGATGGAGCAGCCAATGCAGTTCAGAATTATGTTTAACCATCTAGACCATTTTCTCTAGTGCATCATGTTACATTACTCATGTAGATTTAGGCTAACCATCTGTTATAAAAGGATTTCACTAAATTCCACTGTATGGAAAGTGTAACAGGAGGTAGGAAGTACATAGGGTGCAACTGCACCAAGGCCCTGGAGTCCAATAAGAGGAGACCAGTATTATATATGTTCCATGGAAGGTGGGGTGTACATGTGTCACAGTACTGCCCCTTATTAATTAGAATGATTCACTTAATGGTCTTGCACATCTTACTTTGCCTTTCTTATATGTACCTGTTTGTTCCAGTTTGTCTGCTACTCATTAGTGACAATGGAATGCAGCTCAGCCGAACATAGCTGATGAGAGATGTCAATGTTGTCAAGTTCTCTTCACTGCTCTTCCTCTGTATGAGGATGCTAGTGATTCAGCAAAGAGAAGATGTTGCACTGCAGTCTCAAATGCCACTACCCTGAGAGATAATGCATCATTTGGGCTGAAGGACGAGTTAAATTAAGTTGTGGTAACCATATTCATCTTGTGGACAGTGTGTAATAAAGATTAATTGGACAAAAATATATAAAAGGGATCCTGAATTTCTATCCCTATCAGCACATCATCCAATACTTTATAAACTGTACACTGAGAAAGATTATAGTTAAAATGAGAAGAATCCAATAATTTCAGAACTCTGACCTGTTATGCTGCCGAGCCATGGAAATGTGTTATAAATAAAAGAATACTGACTATTGTTCCACTATTATTTAAAATGACTATTTGAATTAATTATGGATTTTACTATTACATTCAGCTAGAAACTGGTCTAGTTGTACAATTGTGACTTGATCCAGGATTTATATATTGATGGCCTATCCTCATCCACCTATCTGTCTCACAACCTGCAACTCGCCGATCATATGTTTCAGAGTAGCTACAGTGCTGGAAATACACAGTTCTGTTTGTTGTGTAGTGGACAGAGCGGGTTATTGCAATGCTGTTCCCACTGAAGTTCGCAATGGGCAGACCTGTGAAGTTTTGGCTCTAGCTTGTTACAAAAGGACCGGCAGGGGAGCGGGATGTTGGACCCCCTCCCCCCCAATCAGATATTGATGACATATTGTGAAGAAAGGTCATCAATATTAAAATCACTAAAACCCCTTTAAAGTTAATATTGATTGATAAAAAATATAAGTTTTTTTTCTCCATTATTCTGCACTTAATATTTCATAATAAAAAGTGAAAAAAGAATGTTAGAAATATTTGCTAATTTATTGAAAAGGAAAAACTAAAATCTTGCATTGACATAAGTATTCAGACTCAGTAGTTGAAGCACATTTGGCGGCTATTACAGCCTCCATTCTTCTTGGGTATGATGCCAAAAGGTTTTTACACCTGCATTTGGGAATTTTCTTCCATTCTTCTCTGCAGATGCTCACAAGCTCTGTTGGTGGACTGCCATTTCCAAGTCTCTCTAGAGATGTTTGATTGGGTTTAAGTCGGGGCTCAGCTGGGCCACTCAAGGGCATTCACAGAGTTGTCCCCAAGCCACTGCTGTGTGCTCAGGGTCATTGTCTTGTTGGTAGAGTACTGTGGATTAGGTTTACCTCAACTCTGACCCTCCTCAGCTCTTACCAGCTTCCCTGTCACAAATGGTGAAAAAACACCAGTATAGCATTTGGAACTCCCCCCTCCACACACACACTACCACGCTCTATACATGGAGTCAGCCAGAGAGCAGGGTCTCCTAAAGCAGTGATGGCATTTCAGTCTGCTGGCATTGGCATTTCAGTGTGCTGGAGACTTAAACCCTGCCTCTCTCCTGAATTTTCTATTGAGGGTGTGACATCATGCACATGCACCTAGCCATTCTGTAGCTGAAGATGGAGTGGACTGGAGGAAGGAGAAAGTCCTCTGTCTGCAAGATCTCTCCTAAACTGCTTATAGCAGCAGTTTGGGGAGCTCCTTGTAGACATAGCAGTGTGTACCATAAATTAACTAAATTTGTGTTATCTACCTTTTCCCAAGGTTTTAAATGTCAGCAATAATGATAAGATATGGATAATAACATGATGGGAATGGATAGAGTTTCCAACAAATACTATTAGTAACAATCAACATTATTAAAACTGTAATCTATAAGTCTGCACAAGTTTCTATGGTCCCAATGTGCTGTCATGATGTTGTAATGGTGCTTCAATACACCACTTGATATACTGTATATGTACTGTATGCATGTAAGATAAGTCTAATTATAAACGTCTATTTTCATGTAATATTTCCCATTTACTATAGACAAGCATTCAATGTTCTGCCGGGTAGCAAGCTCCAATCGTTGATAACAGCATGCCAATCTGCCACATTACCTGCATTTATATGCATCAATTAAACAGTATGGGGACAAACAATTGGTTTTATGATCGTTCATCCCATATAGGTTTCATATTTTCGCAGCACATCCCCTATATACACTGTAATATGCTGGAAACATGCAAGCATTTTCAAAGCCAAAGATCTGATTTCCTAGTAATTGAGCTTTTGCTAGTTTCATGGGTGGTGACATGATTAATGGGACAATGATGGTCCATGTATGTCGAGGGGTTGGGCAACAAGGAAAAGAAAAACAGTCCCTAATGTGACACATAATCTACCCCCTCAACCCAGGGATGAATCCTGGTGATGGATGCTCCCTGGTCTCGTGCCTAGTCTGATTAACCCTCTGCTCACTCTGAAACAGTTACCAAATAGGGAATTTCTATTTGGTAACTGTTTCAGGGTGAGCAGAGGGTTAATCAGACTAGGCACGAGACTAGGGAGCATCCACCACCAGGATTCATCCCTGGGTTGAGGGGGTAGATTAGGTGTCACATTAGGGACTGTTTTTCTTTTCCTTGTTGCCCAACCCCTCGACATACATGTATCCTCTTCTGGTCTGATACTCGTTGCTCTGTTGGATATAGATCCTTTGTGTAGATCGATAACTTTTCTGGGGTACCTGTGCCTGCTATTTACACTTTTTTGATATATCTTTTTTATAATATTATTATTATTAAATGTTAAGTTTTAGTATTCCAGCTTCTCTGTGCGCTTGTGGATTTCTCTGAACTGGAGTTTACAATATGTAAATATATGATTTTGCGGTGATTGACAATGATGGTCCCTTTTAAAAAGGCCCTTCTAGAAGGACAAACGTGTTCTTAAAGCGGAAAAAAAAAATTGAATCATTTATTAATGCACTATATTACACTGATGTCCTTAGTGAATACAACTGTCTAGATACCCTGTAAGCCACTGCCCAACCACTGCCTTGACTTGCATTACCAGTATATTATACAGATGGTACTGTAGAGACCATCTTCTTACGTATATATTTAGTATACTTTTTTCTCCCCCAAGGAATATTGTTCCCAAGACTCCCTCCCACTTGGGTCTCTGCAAGGAGAATTAGTTTCTTCTGAGAACGGATGCCCTGAGGTTCATACACTGATGTGACGCAGGAGACTTTTTACCATATACGCAAGCTGAGAAGGGGCAGCATGATTATTTAATAGAATTGTTTTATGTATTTCTATTTTGCATTGTGCTTATTCCGACTAACAATTTTATTATATCCCTAAATACATTATATAGGAAAAAAAATATTGTCTAAAAGCAGCACAGTATGTACACATTTAATATAGTTATAAAATATACTCCTGGTTAGTACTGATGCCTTAGTTAGTACTGGTTGCCTGGTTAGTACTGATGGGCTATATAGGAGTACATTCTTAGGGTGGTTTTGCAGGTAATGTTGATTTCTGATAAAGACAACTTAAATGTATATACTTTGGCTTATCCTTTAATACATGTATGTAGGGTTCCCCTAAAGGTATTACAAGCCTTATCAAGTCTCCATTCATAGGAGGATTGCTTGGCAAGGTTTTATCATTTACCTACTAATAATTGCTGGAATGCAATACTTAGCACATAAGGGTTGGGCAAGCTGTGATTCTAGGAGATGTGTTAAAACCTATTTTCCATTAGTAACCGGATATTCTTGGCATACTAAGACAGACAAGTGTAAATAATTATATAACATTAAAAAGCCACCATAGTCGGATATGGTAATTGTTAACATTTAACATATTAAAACAATTATAAAATCTGCCTTCTGAGGAATATGGTGCTTTCTTTCTAAATTTGCCAAACTGTCCTTTCTCATTTACAATATGAAATACCCAACATTCAATAGGATGTCATGTAAGGGTATTTAGTAATCAAAGTATTTAATGGTATCACTAACACATGTTGACTTAAGGCTTCTAGTTCTGCAGATACTTACATGTTGAGTTTAACCTCTTTGGTTAAATGGCTGTAAAGGATGGAATTAAATCCTACTTTAAAGTGGGAGATCTGGTGTACACACTGGATATAAAAAGGGATAACGCTTAATACCAGCTGAGAGTCATTACATTACATTTGCACTCCCAGAATTATTTACACTACATCCTGTAAGCTTGGTTTTGGACAGCTGAACACGTTCTGCACATTTGCAGGACTTTTTAAAGTTCTTAATTAAGAAAATCTCTGATTTTAATTAATAGATCTTATCCAGTGCTTCATTCATAATGTAACTACAATATCATGGAAAGATCCCATATTACACAGACCCTACCAGATGTATAAAAATGTACAGTGTGCGGAGGTTCAAAGAAGTGATTTAGTGCCAACTTTTAGGTCACATACTTGAAACTTGATCAGAGCTATTATTCATACTTTCCTACAACATACTAACAAATTGACATTTGTAGTTGCATTTACTAACGCTGAAATCACGTTTTATAGCTCGGAACAAGTATAGATATGTAAGGATGACTCCCATATCCAGGTAACAGGGGAAATAGGTGCAGGTAGCTGAACTGCGAGGAGCTGCGTATGACTAATGTCCACACCTCGCAGTCAAGAAACCAACCTGACATTCTGAGCTACAGGAATGAACCCAGGGGGCATTTCTGTTTTTTTCTTCTGCATATGAGACAAGCCCTACTTAAAATAAGTATGGGTTTTACAACTTTATTTCCATTAATATTGTCTATGTTATCTATCTGTTGTATCTATTCATCTATCCAATATAGCATACAAAGGAGAACTTAGTGGTTAGATTTCTAACGTTTCTTTACAGAAATTCACTTATTGTAGCCTATACAGAAATACAACAATAATTGAACCCGTCATTTAAATGTTTAATTGTTTCAAGGTATAGAAACCTGTATTCGCTAGACAGGTAGAGAGATCTTCTAAATTTTAGAATCCACATAAAAGTATATCAATCATTTGAATTACAAAGTGCTTCTAAAACTCAAAATATCTGCAAACAAGTGATACAATTCATTTACTAAGCTATGCAGGTATAGCAGAGCTGAGCTGTCCTTTACCTGCTTCAGTGGGTTACATGCTGGTGAGATATTTCCAGGAGTTCAAGATCTACCTGCATGTGTGCTTATCTATACACATGAATTCACACAGGCTATCAATTACCCAAGATCAATTGCATAATTGCTTGTCCCAACTGTAAAAGTACAGGTGAGCCTCTAAGGTTAGGTGTTGTCACTTAGTCCTAAACAGTTAGGTGTTCCCATCCAGTCCTGAACAGGTTTATTATTCTGCAGCAGGTTTTGTTTCTGTATCTATGTACAAAAATAACAGAAAGTCACAAGAAACCACAAACCACACTATTATAGTATAGCCAAACAGTTATTACATAACTTGCTTTGTATTGTAAAATTAATCAGCCTGGGTACTGTGCAGGGTTACCACTGATTATACAGGGCATATTCTTACCTAGGAAGATGTCAATCAGTAAGATTAGATGGTAAACAAGTCCCAACAGTCAGGCTGGTGTCTGTCTTCCTTCAAAGCTTTCGGAAGGGAAAACATTGCCATCTCAAAATTAACTTTACTGCAAGCTTGAACATATCCACAGTGATGCATGCAACCCAAAGAGCAAGCTGAGGCTCTGACTGAAGATCTCAGTGCTCTCACACAGGAGCTGATCCAGTGACATGCATCTCTGCCTTATTTAAAATGCAGAGCAGATATCCAGGATATCTTGAATTTACTTGATGAGCTTAACCCTTTCCAGGCAGCAGTGCAGCAAAGAAATATTTGTGACAGATCCTTCCATGGAGCTGCAGATGTAGTGTGTGTCTGCTTCTCTAGTCTCATTCCTCTTTCTAGTCTTTCTTGTTAGCTCACATTACTATTAGTCAGATTGTTAAAAGCAGAGGAATGGGCGTCAACAATGAGATTTCTTGGCTTTGACTGAGCCTTCAAGCCCTTCCCAGTAGAAGAGGGCTTAATGTGCGAGTGTCATTTTACATACAACTCCACCTCTATATCTTTACAAAGTCTTCCTCTCTGTGCTGCCATTCCATTAATAATACACACACATATATATATATATATATATATATATATATATATATATATAGTAGATACCTGTCACAGCCTGTCCAGAGCTAGGGGAAATAGTAAAATAAATGAGAAAGGAAAATGATTGGATTGTAGTAAGGTGTAGGAGTTTTCTGCATGCTGATGCTCTGCAATTATCTCACATGAATTTATTTGAACGTGCAGCCTGGATTGCTATTTATACACATAAAATCTTTGCTTTCTATAGGGGACTGATGTGGCAGTAAGGGGCTACATTTTCCTCCAGTCATTTTTTAATTAAGTTACTGCAACTGTTTCTGCTGCTTTCCGTTACATAACACATTAGGGCTTTACTGGCAAGTGGCAATTGTGTGCTTGTTCTTTGATATCTAAATGTTGCATCTGTTGTCATTTTTATGCAATGGTTATTCATAAGCACCAGTTACCCGTTAAACGTTTTTATCTGACAGTTACACCCCCAATATCCATATTAAAAGGAAAGGTAAGTGCTGTACAGAGAAAAAGGGGGAACAATAGCAAGGATCAAATTGGAGCACTGTCTTATCTGGCTTCAACCATGAGAGATGGACCCAATTTTGATCCACTTTTCATACCGTTAACCTTAGGGCTCATTCACACGGCTGTTGTGCGGCCATGGCCATATTGCAGCCATGGCCATATTGCAGCCGGCAATACATGGGTGCCGGCCGCGTGCACCCCGCATGACGGATCGCGGGCCCATTCACTTGAATGGGTCCGGATCATGGAGATGCGGTGCGGAACGGAGGTAGGGATTGGAACCCCACGGAAGCACTACGGAGTTCTTCTGTGGTATTTCTGTCCCTGCCTCCGCACCGCAAAAAATAGAACTTGTCAGATGTAGATCACGGACCTATTCACTTCAATAATCCGCATGCAGAAACCCTCATGGTCAGTGCCTGTGCATTGTGGACCGCAACACGGCATGGCCGGCCAATGGCCGTATGAACAAGCCCTTATGCCATTTTCCTTCGTTTGCTAACATTTCAGTGAGTATGGAGAAGGGATTCCATCACAGGTTCTTACTAGAGATGAGTGAAGTTATAAAAAATGTGATTCAGCTGGTTTGCAGAATTTCACAAAGAAATGTGATTAGGTGCAAGTCATTTAGTTGCAAAGGGCATTCTTTTGTATGTAGCAGAAGAAATGACAGGGAATGGCGACCACAACTACCCCCCTCCCCACCCCCATCATTGAATCCCTCAGATGCTGCATTGATCGCTGATCATGGCATTTGAGGCTACAACTTACACTTTACAGAGGTTAATCAGGGCAAAAATAAATAAATACTCATCTCATTTTTTCACGTAGAGGACATCGAGATACCACGCAAATTATGTCATCACGCTGTCCAGGCATGGTAATGGCCTCACTGATGATATCACTCCATCCTGCCAGCGCACAAGTGTGGTGACATCATATGTCACCCCGCACAAGATTTTGCATGGTTTCTGCAATCAAGATGTAAGTGACGGCCTCTTCATTTGGCAAATGGATGAAGTGAGTATGTTTTTTTTAACCACCATTTCAGGGAAAAATAGATTTGTTACCGCAAATCATGAGGAAATTAGACTTCACGGAGAATCATGTTTTCCTGAAATTCGGATTGAAGTCAAATTGTTTGGCTTCGATTCGCTCAACATGAGTTCTCACCACCCAGTAACACAGGAGAAAGCCCAGTAAAGCTTGGTTCTTTCTTTGTACACTACGGTGTGTACGCCTTTGTTGACATGCATAAACTGGGTAGTCAGATTTATATTAAAGAGATTGGCCACCTTTTAGGGGTTTTTTTAGCAGACCTCCCATCCTAGCCATCCTTGTCCTGACTCCTTTATTCCCTGGCATTGGCTGCCTTGCTTGAGTTCCCCACTGACAACATCTGTTTTGACACCACTGCAGCCAATAACTGAACACAGAGGTTACCTGCCCCTCTTCTGTCATGTCATTTGATCATGTGATACAAGGGGGTCGGGTAACCCTTGAAATCAGTCATTGGCTGCAGTGGCATGAAAGCAAATGTTAACAGGGGGTATCTGAGTGAAGCAGCAAAGCAGCCAGGACCCAGCAGCAGAGAGCAGGTAAGTATGCTTCTCAATGCAGATCTGGACAGGAGGGAGGTTCTGTAAAAAAAAAAAAAAAAGTGGCCAACCAAACACAAGTCTCCATACCTTGGTGTCTCAATAAGAACCAATACATGTCCGCTCTCAGCTCCTTTTTATATATATAATCTTGTAAGGAATTAAAGGAATAGGGAGTGGGATGGTAATCTCCTGAGGTAGACGGCAGTGTGTGGAAAGCATGCAATAATAGTAAAAAAAAAATAATATGTCTCTCCAGCACTAAGTATGAATAGCTCCTAGCTGACACAGTCTATTACCTAGCACCAAATGCAAAACATAAGAAATACAGTCCATACAACCTGATATACATAGGTCCATGTTCTCACATGTTAACATCTGCTCCTGCTCCTGCTCCTTCCCCCAGGCTGGCTTTGTCTGGGAGGCTCATAAGGCTCCCTTCAAGAGCTTACCCAGGTGGCTCCTAATAAGCCAGTACAAAATGATAAATGGACTAAATCCACCCTTCTCTCTCTCTACTATGACAATCTAGGCCCTATTAACAGGTTTTGACCAAAACCTAATGCAGATAAGTATATCTGTCTCTTTTAAACTAATTCCCTGATTGCCTCAGACAGATGAAGCTACAAATCTAGGAGAAATGTAGATTCCATACACAACTTTTCCACCTGGTCTGTCATACCCCACCACACCCCTCCTTTGTTTCAGCCTAGTAGCTAGAACACTTATGGACTCAAAGCAATTAACTCAGGAAAAGGACCTGCATCTCCCATTTGGGCCACTGGCCTGTGTTTCATAGTAATTATGTACTCTTGCAATGCTAAAAAAAACATCTTGTGACCCTTATATGTTACTTTTTATTTTCAACCATGCATTTAAGTGGGGCATGATTTGCGACCAGTGTTGTACCTACAATATAGGAAGACTACGCAACTGCTACAGGGGCTGGGGGAAGGGGAGTCCCGCATAGAACTTTCTCTTCTCTTTTCCGCTTAAGAAAATACTGCAGTTTCACACAGCCACCACAAGGGGAGCTTAATGCAAAGAGATTATTATAGCTCATGTGTTAGATGTATAATTCCCTATTCACTGAGCTCCCCTTAGTGGTGGCTATAGGCAGCCAGCTAACTTTGTAATAGAAGAGAAGCAGGAGATTTATCAATGTATCTATACCAGTTTTCTGGTGTAAATACATTGAGAAATATGGTGTTTAGAATGAGAGCCACACATTTGAAGCACCTGTTCTACTTTTTGCACTATAAAGTCAGATAAAGTGGGTGAAGCTAAAGGCTTGTATTATAGTTTGCATTTAATTAAAATTTCTTCCATTTGATTTGTCCAAAATCTGGGGTGCTACACATGTTCTACATTCCCTGGGGGTGACTGACACATGTACACTGGGAAATTACGTGCAGGCGGCCGATACTAAGTTTTTTTATGGGCCCCTATGAAATCTGCGTACGCCCCTGTTTGTGACCAATTAACAGTGATGACTAAGGAGGTAATGGCATAGTGCCTCAACTGCTCCCCAGTAATTGCAGGGTACTCTTTCTAACATATCATTTTTTTTTTCTCAGAGTTATTCAATTTCTGACTTAAAATACAGTAATAGATGTTCTTCACCATTTTGAATCTGGGAAAGTACTGCCACCAGACCAATATTAGATGCATCAGTTGTAGAATATATGTATAGTGGGGGGGGAAGTATTTATTCAGCCACCAATTGTGCAAGTTCTCCCACTTAAAAAGATGAGAGAAACCTGTAATTGACATCATAGATAGACCTCAACTATGAGAGACAAAATGAGAAAACAAATCCAGAAAATCACATTGTCTGATTTTTAAAGAATTTATTTGCAAATTATGGTCGAAATTAAGTATTTGGATACGCAGACACGTACGACGAGAGGCCGCGGTGTGCACTCCTCAGAGGCAGAGCGAATTTTAGAAAATGGCATCCAGGTGATCCTCATCATTTAGCTCTGCTGCACAGCTGAAATACATAGTCCGGCTGATGGACCGCCAGGATTACGATTTACGATGGCACACACCGCCACCCGAACCAGCATAAAAAGAGGTGATCCAGCAGGTGATCCGAGGCTTGCGCCATTGTTTCAACACCTTGCGGACCCCGAGCCAGATCCAGTGTAAATGGTCAGATCTGAACTCGCCCTCAGAGGCAGTATGTATATTTGAGGTAGAACAAGTAAGGTGCTGTCTATCCGGCAAGTATAGTACATCCATCCACCATTCAATAAAGTGAATATGAGGACATATTGCGGTACCTGTAAAGAAATACACACAATGGGCAACATACTTGAAAACGTTGCTGAAAGGTAAAAACATTAGTGCAAACAATATAGTGCAAATACATTATAGGTATAATGTAAAGATTTTAAATATTACCTACCTAGTATGCTCACAGACACATTTAAGTCTCTTTTCTTCTGACGCTTGTCGTACAACTGGAACAGAGTCCCAAATTCAGTTGCAATTTGTAATCCACATAGGTAATTGTAATCCAAATGGGTAAAAAAATAGCAGCAAAGGTTCCTTAAAAAACCCTCTTTCAAGGGGCTCCCCAATAACCTGAAAAGGGGGAAAAAAGGGATGAGGCGCACATATGCGCAACTTGGTTAAAACTTTTTTTTTTTTGATGGGTGGAGTCTAGAGATGAGCGAGCATACTCGTCCGAGCTTGGTGCTCGTTCGAGTATTAGGGTACTCGTAAGTGCTCGCTGCTCGGACGAGTATCTCGCCATGCTCGAGGAAATGGCAACTTCCGCATCGTGCTTTTTTGGCGCCTATAAACACAGCCAATCACAAGCCAGGAGACTCTACGGTACACCCAGCATCACGTGGGGCCCTTACATGTCGATAGCAGGGGTTGGCTGGCCTGATCAGTTGACCCTGGAATATACTAGTGACTGCGGTGCTCGGCTCAGATGCCGGGTGCTCGGCTCAGATGCCGTCTGGATGTCGTTAGGGATAGAGCTGCTGCCTTTCAGAGAGAGTGTTAGGGCCTGCATTTAGTTCTCTGTTAGGCAGGAATCACCCACAAAGAACCCAACAGCCCTTCTAAGGGCTAGAAGACATTTTTTTTTTGTCTCCTGGCTTGGCTGGCTGGCACTAGTAGTGCAGCTATCGCCATATATAACCCCCTTTTTTTATGTTATATCTCAGTGATACAAATCCATTGCACACAGCAGTGTGGAACCATTCTGTGTGTCACAGTTCAGTACACTCACAGAATAGAACCAAGTCATTTGCTACCTGTCAAGTATACAGCTTGATCCTAAAAATCTCTGTGCAACATTTGTCTGGGTCGCAGTCTAAATAGCCACCGTCAGTAGGGTGTCAGTCAGCTCTACCATAGTTTCTGCACGTCACGTTCCAAAAAAAACAAAAATCCAAAACAAAATATAGAAAAAAAATAATTTTTTTTGTTGTTTTAGCTCAGTGATACAAATCCATTTCACACAGCTGCGTGTAACCTTTCTGTGTGTCACAGTTCAGCACACTCGCTCCAATCCGTATATTCTGTCCAGGTGACACTTTCTGTACGTCACAGAATAGAACCAAGTCATTTGCTACCTGTCATGTATATAGATTGATCCTAAAAATCTCTGTGCGACATTTGTCTGGGTCGCAGTCTAAATAGCCACCGTCAGTAGGGTGTCAGTCAGCTCTACCATAGTTTCTGCACGTCACATTCCAAAAAAAACAAAAATCCAAAACAATATATACAAAAAAATTAGTTTTTTTTTGTTGTTTTAGCTCAGTGATACAAATCCATTTCACACAGCTGCGTTTAACCTTTCTGTGTGTCACAGTTCAGCACACTCGCTCCAATCCGTATATTCTGTCCAGGTGACACTTTCTGTACGTCACAGAATAGAACCAAGTCATTTGCTACCTGTCAGGTATATAGATTGATCCTAAAAATCTCTGTGCGACATTTGTCTGGGTCGCAGTCTAAATAGCCACCGTCAGTAGGGTGTCAGTCAGCTCTACCATAGTTTCTGCACGTCACGTTCCAAAAAAAAAACAAAAATCCAAAACAATATATACAAAAAAAATTAGTTTTTTTGTTGTTTTAGCTGAGTGATACAAATCCATTTCACACAGCTGCGTGTAACCTTTCTGTGTGTCACAGTTCAGCACACTCTCTCCAATCCATATATTCTGTCCAGGTGACACTTTCTGTATGTCACAGAATAGAACCAAGTAATTTGCTACCTGTCACGTATATAGATTGATCCTAAAAATCTCTGTGCGACATTTGTCTGAGTCGCAGTCTAAATAGCCACCGTCAGTAGGGTGTCAGTCAGCTCTACCATATTTTCTGCACGTTACGTTCCAAAAAAAACAAAACTAAAAAAAAATATATAAAAAAAAAAATTTGTTTTTTTGTTGTTTTAGCTCAGTGATACAAATCCATTTGACACAGCTGCGTTTAACCTTCATGAGTGTCACAGTTTAGCACACTCTCTCCAATCCATATATTCTGTCCAGGTGACACTTTCTGTACGTCACAGAATAGAAACAAGTCATTTGCTACCTGTCACGTATATAGATTGATCCTCAAAATCTCTGTGCGACATTTGTCTGGGTCGCAGTCTAAATAGCCACCGTCAGTAGGGTGTCAGTCAGCTCTACCATAGTTTCTGCACGTCACGTTCCAAAAAAAACTAAACTAAAAAAAAATATATTAAAAAAAGAAAAAAATTCGTTTTTTTGTTGTTTTAGCTTAGTGATACAAATCCATTTCACACAGCTGCGTTTAACCTTTCTGTGTGTCACAGTTCAACACACTCTCTCCAATCCATATATTCTGTCCAGGTGAAACTTTCTGTACGTCACAGAATAGAACCAAGTCATTTGCTACCTGTCACGTATATAGATTGATCCTAAAAATCTCTGTGCGACATTTGTCTAGGTCGCAGTCTTAATAGCCACCGTCAGTAGGGTGTCAGTCAGCTCTACCATATTTTCTGCACATCACGTTCCAAAAAAAACAAAACTAAAAAAAATATATAAAAATAAAAAATAAAAAAAAATTAGTTTTTTTGTTGTTTTAGCTCAGTGATACAAATCCATTTCACACAGCTGCGTGTAACCTTTCTGTGTGTCACAGTTCAGCACACTCACTCCAATCCATATATTCTGTCCAGGTGACACTTTCTGTACGTCACTTAATTAAACCAGACTGAACAAGTTTGTGGGTTTCAGTACACCAGGCCCGTTTATTTATTTTTTTTATATCATACACTTATATACAGAAAATGTTGAACCCCAGGGCTAAGGGTCGAGGACGAGGGCGTGGGCGTGGGCATTCAATTACTGCAGGGGGCAGAGGCCGTGGTCCTGGGAAGGGTGATAAAGTACCTGCTGATGAGGAAGCTGTGGAACACCGCAGAGCTACACTCCCTAGCTTCATGTCTCAACTTACAGGGACACGTGGTAGAGGACTGTTGAAATCACAACAGTGCGAACAGCTGATCTCGTGGATTGCGG
Source organism: Rhinella marina (assembly GCA_900303285.1). Taxonomy (NCBI): domain Eukaryota; kingdom Metazoa; phylum Chordata; class Amphibia; order Anura; family Bufonidae; genus Rhinella; species Rhinella marina. The sequence continues at coordinate 3,142 of ONZH01020575.1, read as the reverse complement.
ACAATGCTTCAAGTAATTTGTCCACCAGTAAGTCTTCTACGCAGTCCACCCACGTTACCCAAGGGAGCACTCCTCTGGCTCCTCCACCTCAACCTCCTATCCCCCAGTCTGCCCCCTCCCAGGAAAATCTGGAATTCGATCCGGCATACTCTCAGGAACTGTTTTCGGGACCCTTCCCAGAGTCACAAACCACTTCTCAGGTTGCTGCTGACCTCGTTCCCGATGCCCAAATTTTCCAACTGTCGCAGTCTGTGGGTGATGATGATGATCATGATGACAATGTTGAGCTAGTGGAAGAAGTTTGTAAAGAGGTGTCAGACGATGAGGAGACACGGTTGTCAGACAGTGCTGAAGTTGTTGTAAGGGGAGGAATTCCGAGGCGGGAGCAGACTGAGGAATCGGAGGATGACGAGGTGACTGACCCAAGCTGGGTTGATATGTCGAGTGAAGACAGTGCTTCTGAGGCGGAGGCGAGTGCTGCACCAGAACAGGTTGTAAGAGGCAGTGGTGTGGCCAGAGGGTGAAGCAGGGCCAGAGCTGGTGCATCAGCAGCAACTGTTTCACGTAGTGAAGCTCCCATGGCGAGGCCTAGATGTTCGCAAGTCTGGAGGTTCTTTAAAGAAAGTGAGGATGACCGACGGACTGTGGTGTGCAACCTGTGCCACACCAGGATCAGCAGGGGTGCCACCACTACTAGCCTAACCACCACCAGCATGCGCAGGCATATGAGTGCTAAACACCCCACTCAATGGAACCAAGGCCGTTCACCACCTCCTGCGGGTCACACCACTGCTCCTTCCCCTGTGTCACTCGCTGCCTCTGCTAGTCAACCCCCTGCGTCACTCGCTGCCTCTGCTAGTCAACTCCCTGCGTCACTCGCTGCCTCTGCTAGTCAACCCCCTGCCCAGGATCCCGGCACGAGCGCCTCCCGCCGGAAAACCACACCTTCGCCTCCACGATCCTCCACAGTGTCCACCAACGTGTCCCAGCGCAGCGTTCAGCTGTCTTTACAGCAGACGCTGGAGCGCAAGAGGAAATACAGTTCCACCTACCCACATGCCCAAGCCCTCAACGTCCACATCTCCAAATTGCTTAGCCTGGAGATGCTGCCCTATAGGCTGGTAGAGACCGAGGCCTTTCGAAATCTCATGGCGGTGGCTGCCCCTCGGTATTCCGTCCCCAGCCGCCACTATTTTTCCCGATGTGCCGTCCCAGCCCTACACCAGCACGTGTCACAGAACATCATCCGTGCCCTGACCAACGCTGTTTCTGAGAAGGTCCACCTAACCATAGACACGTGGACAAGTGCTGCCGGGCAGGGACGCTATATCTCACTGACGGCACATTGGGTTAACTTGGTGGAGGCTGGGACCGAGAATGACCCTGGGGCCGCTTATGTACTGCCCACACCGAGGATTGCGGGGCCTACCTCGGTCAAGGTCTCTCAGACGTACTATACCTCCTCCTCCGACCCCTCCTCCTCCTCCTCCACCGAATTACCATCCGTGGGCACGGCGCCTTCAGTTGGTAGCTCTAGGCGCAGCAGCAGTGCCGTGGGTAAGCGCCAGCAGGCGGTGCTCAAACTGCTGGCGCTTACCCACGGCTGGCGCTTTGGGCGGTGTGACAAAAGGCACACCGCCCAAGAGCTGTTACAGGGCATCATGCTGCAGACCGATGTGTGGCTGGCACCGCTGAACCTCAAGCCAGGCATGGTTCTGTGTGACAACGGGCGTAACCTGGTGGCGGCTCTTCAACTCGGCAGACTGACACATGTGCCATGCCTGGCCCACGTGTTCAATCTCATAGTTCAGCGGTTCCTCAAGACATACACCAATCTGTGTAATTTGCTCACCAAGGTGCGCCGCATCTGTGCGCATTTCCGCAAGTCGACCACAGATGCTGCCACTCTCAGGGCAGTGCAGCGCCGCCTACAACTGCCCGCTCACCGACTGTTGTGCGACATGCCCACAAGATGGAATTCCACATTAAACATGTTATCCAGAGTTTACCAGCAGCGCAGAGCGATTGTAGACTGCCAGATGTCCACTTCCACCAGAACTGGTAGTCAGGTCAGTCAGATTCCTCAAGTCTACAATGAGGAGTGGACGTGGATGTCTGATATCTGCCAGGTGTTGAGCAACTTTGAGGAGTCAACACAGATGGTCAGCGGCGATGCCGCCATTATCAGCCTCACCATCCCGCTGCTTTGCCTGTTGAAAAACTCACTGCTCAGCATCAGGTCGGATGCTTTGCGCTTGTCACAAGAGACGGTGGAGGAAGATACGTTGCTTGATAGCCAGAGCACCCTCCGATCTGTTTCTCAGCGCGTATCGGAGGAGGGGGATGAGGATGAGGAGAAAGAAGAGGAGAATGTCGCCTTGACAGTAGAGGGTACCAGTGCTCAGTTCTTAACTCTTGAGTGTGTATGGGCTGAAGAGGAGGACTTGGAGGAGGAGGAGGAGGAAATGGAGAGTCAGGCCAGTGAGGAGAGGGAATTCTTGCGTGTTGGGACTCTGGCGCACATGGCAGACTTCATGTTAGGCTGCCTATCCCGTGACCCTCGCGTTAGAAGAATTTTTTCAAACACCGATTACTGGGTGTTCACTCTCCTGGACCCACGGTACAAGCAGAACCTTTCCACTCTCATCGCTGCAGAGGAAAGGAGTATGAGAGTGAATAGATATCAACAGGCCCTGGTGCACAAGCTGAAACAATTCTTCCCATCTGACGCTGCTAGCGGCAGAGGGCATGGTTCTGTGGGCCAAGTAGCGGGGGAGAGGAGGCGAGCAGGCAGCTTGTCCAGCACTGGCAGGGGAACGCTCTCCAAGGCCTTTGCCTCTTTTATGTCACCCCAGCAAGACGCTGTCACCTGTCCCCAGTCTAGGCAGAGTAGGGGGGAGCTGTACAGAAAGATGGTGAGGGAGTACCTAGCTGACCATACCAACGTCCTTAGCGATCACTCTGCTCCATACAACTACTGGGTTTCAAAGCTGGACACGTGGCCTGAACTGGCGCTGTACGCCTTGGAGGTGCTGGCCTGCTCTGCCGCTAGCGTGCTGTCAGAGCGGGTATTCAGTGCAGCTGGTGGCGTCATCACCGATAAGCGTACACGCCTGTCAACTGACAGCGCTGACAGGCTGAC
>ONZH01020574.1:0-16602 GCA_900303285.1 Rhinella marina | reverse complement strand
TCTGACGCCGCTAGCGGCAGAGGGCATGGTTCTGTGGGCCAAGTAGCGGGGGAGAGGAGGCCGAGCAGGCAGCTTGTCCAGCACTGGCAGGGGAACGCTCTCCAAGGCCTTTGCCAGTTTTATGTCACCCCAGCAAGACACTGTCACCTGTCCCCAGTCTAGGCAGAGTAGGGGGGAGCTGTACAGAAAGATGGTGAGGGAGTACCTAGCTGACCATACCAACGTCCTTCGTGATCACTCTGCTCCATACAACTACTGGGTTCCAAAGCTGGACACGTGGCCTGAACTGGCGCTGTACGCCTTGGAGATGCTGGCCTGCCCTGCCGCTAGCGTGCTGTCAGAGCGGGTATTCTGTGCAGCTTGTGGAGTCATCACCGATAAGCGTACACGCCTGTCAACTGACAGCGCTGACAGGCTGACGCTTATTAAAATGAACAAAACCTGGATTTCACCGGAATTCAAATCTCCTCCGGGGGAAAGCAGCTAAAGATTAACATTACTTATGTATCCGATTCCTCTTCTCTACTCCTCCTACTCCTCCTCCTCCTCCATATCGTCTGTGCCTAACGCTGACCAAAAAAACGCCATTTTTCAGAGGTCCAACTGGCACTCTTTTACCACAATTTTTCAGGAGGGCCCCCTACAGGCCCTCTCTTCAAACAATTTTTCCGGAGGTCCACCTACAGGCCCTCTCTCCAAACTATTTTTCCTGAGGTCCACCTACAGGCCCCTCTTCAAACAATTTTTCTGGAGGTCCACCTACAGGCCCTCTGTCCAAACAATTTTTCCGGAGGTCCACCTACAGGCCCTCTGTCCAAACAATTTTTCCGGAGGTCCACATACAGGCCCTCTCTCCAAACAATTTTTCTGGAGGTCCACCTACAGGCCCTCTCTCCAAACAATTTTTCCGGAGGTCCACCTACAGGCCCTCTCTCCAAACAATTTTTCCGGAGGTCCACCTACAGACCCTCTCTCCAGTTCCAGTTTCCAGTTTTATTTGCGCAAACTGCGTAAATTTATTTTTGGGATAGGTGTGAAAAATAATATTACCTGCGTATCTATATTGCCCAACATTGGATACGGTAGCAACAAGAAGACCAAACACATGCTGCCCACAGGGTTCCGCAAATTCCTGGTCCACAATGTAAAGGAGCTCGAGGTTCTGTTGATGAGCAACAAGTCCTTCTGTGCAGAAATCGCCCACAACGTCTCCTCAAAGAATCGAAAGACCATTGTGGAAAAAGCGGCACAGCTCGCCATCAAAGTGATCAACCCCAACGCCAGACTGCGCAGCGAAGAGAACGAATAATATCTCTGTGGTTATTTGTGCTAAATAAAAGTTAAATAAACACAAAAAAAAATTTTGATCTGTTTCTGTGCCTGATCCACCCAATTTGAATCTGTCCCATCATGAGAAAGTCCCCCCAAGGAGTCCCCAATGTAACTTGCTTCACTTTCAACTACCTCACCCCCGACACCTGTGTCTCGCCATTGTCCACCACCTCCTCAGACAACACTGGTAAATCCCCACTGTCAGCACACTGAGACTGCAAAAGGTCTTGCGAATTGGGGCAGAGAATGTTCTGGGGTAGCACATCAGAGAAGGGGTGACTATGGGGTTCCAGGGAGTACGTGACCACATGCAATCTCCATCTAAAAAGTCATACTGAGGCTCACCACCATGCTTTACACTGCAATCTTATTACTGAGGCTCACCACCATGCTTTAAACTGCAATCTTATTGAAAGACAGACAATCAGGGGTTCACCGCCAGGTTGTCAGGCAGCATTTTTAAGTGGGCCACCATTACCGTGTCCCTGAAAATTGCCTTGGGGTCATCCCCAGACTATTGGCCAGATTTAGAAAAAATGGTGCAATTAGGGAGCCTCAGAGGCATCCCTACATGCTGCCCCTGCTCTTTCCTGTCCATTTCCGTGGTGTTTCCATCATTTTCTGAGGTTTCCATGTTTTCACCCAGCCTTCCCTAGGCAGAGCCCCGGTCCCCTGCAAAAAATGCTCTAGTCTCCCATTGACTTCAATGGGGTTTGTTATTCGAAACGAGCAACCGAGCATCGGGAAAAGTTCGACTCGAATAACGAGCACCCGAGCATTTTAGTGCTCGCTCATCTCTAAATATGATCAATTTTGAACCACGATTGTTGGGCATGGAAAAAATGGAAGTACTTTCTTTCTATAGGATTGTTGTCTTTCTAAATATCTACTAGCACAACAGAGTTTAATAGTGTTTTCAAAGGAACACTGTTAAATCCACTGTCTTAGCATCGAGTTTGGATTTCTTCCCATCTTCTGACTGTCTTTTGCACAGTGTTAAGGTCACTGCCTACCAATCCAGAGTTATTACCTTCTTGTAATATGGTGCTGTCTAGAGACTGAAAAAAGTTTTTTTTATTAGAGTTTGGTGCATAGTCAATATATATTGTAGGATTCCCCACAATCATGTCCATCTGCACTTTCCATACCTTCCTAGGAAATTGCAATGAAATTTTAATTTTCTCTTTTTTACCAGTGTAGAGTACACTGTGAAGAAGGCCTGTCTTCTCTTGGCCACATCAATGTAGTAATCTCTAAGTAGTAGCAGTTTGTAGCTTCTGACTTTGAGAGGAGAACCTATGTTTTTGAATCTACTCAATATGACCATTTTTTTAGCATCCCAAATCCTGTTTGCGGTCTCGGGCGGGGGGATTAGACCTAAGGTTTGAGACATTTCTGTGGAATAGATCTGAGGCAATTGGTTAAGAGAGATTGCTTCAGGCAGATCTTTGCTCTGTCTGGATCCATTTTCTAGATCCTCTACCTCTTCTTGAAGGGCTTGATTGGTTTTTATGGCTGTGCTCTCTCCAACTCATCTTCAATTAGGCTGATACTATGGTACATCTCCATAATCTTGGAGGAGTGCATAGCAATTTTGGCTTGGAACTGTGTCTAACTGGATGATGCTGTTGCTTTCAATGTAGATTTAATGTCAGGAGCAAGTAGTTAAGTTTTTTCAAACCTCAGTGTTTGCACTGTATCTCCAGACCCAGAATTGAGTCCAACTCACTTTCTGGGTCTGGTTCCGCTAATATCTGTGGTCGCTGGGAGGAGGATTGAGTCACTCTTCAGGCACATTCTGCTTCTGTTGCCCTGTTTCCACCCAGCTGCTTTCCTTCCCTCTGTGGCAATGGTTACTCAGATAACCCACACTTCTCTGAAAATTTTCCCATGCAATGTCAGAGGATAACATGTGTAAGTATCTGTGGGGATATTCCTCCAATCTGTGGCAGGAAACTGTGGGTTTAGAGCCTGAGGCCACAAAGCTCTTGCTTTGTGCTGTTTTGTTTTGTAGTACTGTGTGCGCCGGAACCAGAAGTTCTTGATCGCTTTTTTGAGGGGACAAAAACAGCAATTCTTTGATTTTTACTTTTTATTTTTCACTCTTTTTTTAAATACTTTTTGTTTTCACTTTTTTAAACTCCTGTCTGGGGACTTGAAGATACAGTGGTTGGATTTATGTTACAATACACTACAATAGCCATCTACTGTAGTCATCTACCAGATTCTGCATCTGTAAGGTTTCCATACATGGTAGGCCCGGAGTCCATTTTAAGGGATTCTGCAATGGGAAAGAGAGGGAGATCACTCCCTCTGTAGATGCCTTAAATGCCACGGTTGCTATAGACTTCAACACCTAAGAGGTTACTGTAAATGCCCAGGATCAGCGCTAGCACAATCTCAGCCATTGCAGCAGGATGTCAGCTGTATGTTACAGATTCTATAAAAAAAAAAGAAAAAAAAAGATGACATATCGCTGTATGCAGCAGTGTTTTGTAAGGCAAAATACCAGTATTCATGCTGGAAACTCAACAGATCCCATTATAGTGAATGGGATGCATTGGACATCTGCTGTTTATATAACATGCCAGATCTGGCAATTCTAGTATGTTTTTCCCATGCCAGAAAAGAATACCAGAATCAGGACACAGATATGCACATTGACTTAATTGGGTAGATTTATCAGAACTGGTGTAAAGGAAAACTGGCTTAATTGCCCATAAGAACCAATCAGATTGATCCTTTAATTTTCCAAAGGAGCTCAGAAAAATGAAAGGTGGAATCTGATTTGTTGCTCTGGGCAAAAAATTCAAGTTTTCCTTTACACCAGTTTTGATAAATCTCCCACAATTTGTTATTTATTTGAAACTCACTGACTGCCTTTTACATTGCTTGCACTACACATACATCGACAATGTAAAGGTGGTAATTAGTGTTGAGCGAATCAAGGCTGACAAAGTGGAATTCGATCTAAAATTTTGGAAAAATTTGATTTGCACCAAATCGATTTTTTCCTAAAATGACAGTTATGTACATGTGTTACAAACTGAAAGTAAGAAGCCCGAGAACATGAGATCAACCATAATGCCATGCAGACAGCCAATCAGCATCTAGCCAGCCCCTGTGACGTCACAGCCCCATTAAACCCTCATCCCGCCCGGTCTTCACCATTTCACTGTAAACTGAGCATAGGGAGAGACATGTCAAGCACTAGGGACAGTGATTAAGCCTTTAATTGCAAAATATTGGATAAGCGCAGGGACAGTGTAGGGAGATTGTAGGGAGACTTTTTAGACAGTATAGGGACTGCATAGGGAGAGTGCAGGGACTAATTGAACAGTGTCCCCCTTGGTTATTATTTAAGCAATACTTATGCCTGGGCCTTCTGACGTACCTCCCACTGTCTAACCTGTCATATCCCCAGCATTTCCTGCCTTGCAGCCACGCTGCCTCCATGCTCCATCCCACGCTGGTGTCCCTTAGGGATGCGCACCCGTTGCTTCCTGTCATTTATGCTTCCAGGGGCGTGTGTTTCCTGCCTCCTAGCATGGCCCCTGGGCATGGTTACAAGGTTAAATAGCAGCTTCCTCTTCCAGGAAGTTGCCTGTGTATTGAGTTACAATCGGTAATAGCAAAGGTGTTCTGTTCTGACCTTCTATGTTCGACTCAGCCTATTTACCTGCCACCTATATGAACTATTGTCTGACCCTGTGCCTGTCTGATCCTCTGTACCATGCTACTATCTGATATCGGCTTCTGACTTCTAGTTTGTCATCATCATCATCTTCATCAGCTGCTGTCTTTATGTCAGTCTTCTCTACAATACCAATTCTCACCACTGTGTCTGCTATTGGACTCAGTTCACACTAACTACAGTTCTTACTGCAACTTGATCTATTGGAGTGTTACCTGTTGTTTGACTCTGTGAGACAGCTGTCAACCATATTAGCTAATCCTGAAGGTGGTGGTTCAGTTTCTCTCTTGCTGTGTTCTGTCCTGTCTCTTGTAAGTGTGCTAAATAACACCCTAGGGGTTAGGGGCTGCCATCCCTTGGTTGACACAGAATCCACACTCTCTTGCTTCTACCCATTCATCGTAATAGCAATTTTATTACACCTTGATTCACTAATTGGGGTAAAAAGCGGTCTAATACTACTGCTATTGTGGTGTCCACATTGAGTTATAGATAAGACATACTATAACGCCTTGAATCTCTAATTGGGGTGAAAAATTTGTTTAATTCCACTTCTATTGGTGTGTCCACATTGTTTCATAGAAAAGTTATTCTATAACACCTTAATTCTCTAATTGGGGTTAAAAAGCTGTCTAATATTAAGGCTTTTGAGGTGTGTACATTGTTTTATACATAAGTAATTCTATAATGCCTTGATTCTGTAATTGAGGTGAAAAAGCTGTCTAATACTACTGATATTGGGGTGTCCACATTGTGTTATAGATAAGTAATTCTATAACACATTGATTCTGTAATTGACATTTGCACATGTTGGAACTCCACCCTCCACATGTTGGACTGACTGTATGAGCAGAGGAAGGCCATGAATGATTTTTTGATGATACAGGGGGACAGGAGCACTTCACTGTGTTACTTTGACTTTAGCCAGTGGCAGCTCATGAGTAATATCTGCCATTTGCTCAGGCCCTTTGAGGAGGCCACTTTGTCAGTTGCCATGACTACGGGATTAATTATGTCATTCCACTCTTTCAGTCCTGGTGCAGATGATGATAAATCTGTCTGGCCAAAGGACAGGATACATGGCACCTACATCTCACGGCCACCTGAGTCCTGTGGGGGCTGCACTAGGAGGAGGACGAAGAATAGTAGGACATTCATGCACAAGCAATGTATACAGAAATAGGTGGTTTATCTGCACATATGACATTAAAAAAGCAGAAGGAGCATAAGGAGTTGGAGGATGATGAGGAAGACCAGGCAGATGACCCCGACAGACTGGCAGTATGCAGTGGAGATGGAGGAAGGGAATCCCTCTGATTCCCTTGTGCAAATGGCCAGATACTGCGTTGCTTCTGTAATGACAGCCGCATCATCACCATTCAGTAGGGAGGGATGACTACTGGCTCTCCACCATATTAAACTCTCGCTACCGTGCCAAAGAGGGGGACTTTTTTACCTGCTGTTAGGAAGGATAAAATCATCATCGAGACTTCCTACAGTATGTAGTCATTTGGTTAATGCCCATGTGCGCCCTCGTCCATCCTCACAAAGGTCAGACTGGGGGAGCCTTCTGCATTCATGCTCCACTACCATAATTGCTGGGAAGAGAAGGGCAGGAGCAGCACCAGCTCTGTCAACAGTAACTTAAGTGTCCAGTCTATGATGAGCACATTACTTCACGCATCTACTGAAGAAACCAGCCAGCAGCAGGACATGGAGAAGAGCCTCAACCAGCAGGTGGCAGCAACTAGCCAGATTTGCCCTGAACAAGCTTTCCTGCCAGGCCAGCAGTGCGGCAGGGGGCATAGTTACCCCAAATAGAACTCACCTATCAACACAAAATGTTGAGAGACTAACCTTGTAAAGAGGAATCAGGCGTGGATCAGCCAGGATTTCCACATGACAGTGCCTAATGCATCAGACTAGATTATTCTGACAGTAATGTTCTGAGTGCAGTGTGCTGCCACACCAAACCATTGTGAAAAATGGCTTGTTACTCCTTGGCACATCCTTCACTATTCTGATGCTGCCACCCACCTGATGCCACACACCTGCTGCCTCTGCTGCCATCCTTTCCTACTGCCACCATCTTGTGCTGTAGCTGTCACTGCTGTTGCCCCTCACCACTTTTGTGACTGGGCCACTATGATGACTCCTCATGTCGTTGCCACCAGAACCATTCTGTGACTTGGCCATCATGTTGTTTCCACCCTCCCCACTGTGTGTCAGGGCCCCTAGTGTCCCTGTTTGGCCTTTTTTACATCACCATTTATTTTGCTGTTCTCCTGATCCGTCAGAAGTACTGAAAAATGAAAACCACAACGGATCCGGTTTTTGGAGTATCCATAAGGCCTCTATCCCACGGTCAATGTTTTGCATCAAGATTTGCAAATGATTTGGATGGCAAAAGCAGAAGTGGGTCCAAAATACAGAAGACATGCAAAGACTTCCTTCACGTGTCTTCTCAGTTTTGTGCCCACTCCTGTTTTTTTGGCCTACCAATACTGATCACTTACTGATCATATACTGACCGTGTGAAGGCGGAAGCTGAAAAGACAGAATTCTGATTTTTTTTGGGGTTGTTCTTTTGACGAATCATAAGAAGGGAAAAATAAACGGTGACGTCAACACAAACTTACTGTTGACAACTTCCCCATTCTGTCATGTGGCCACTACTTGCATCAGTGTGTTATACACCAGCTTCTCAAGCAATCTATGTGGAAGCAGGAGACGGTGTTAAGTGAGACAGCTCTTTCACACTACAGTGGAGTTTGAGTGAGTAACACAATAGCTTATCTATCAACCAATGTGGACACCCCAACAACAGTGAGATGAGACCTCTCTTTCTCAATTTGGTAGGATCAGTGTGTAATGCACCAGTTTCTCTAGCAATCTATGTAGAAATAGCAGACGGTGTAAAAACAGACCGCTCTATAGTAGACTCTTGGGCCACTGCAAGGTTAAATACATTATACCTGATGTAAACATTGACCATGCACTTCAGTTATTTGGCTAGTTAATTTCAGCAGTTACTGTATGGTGAGCCAAAATCAGGAGCCAATCCTACTCTCAAATATGGTATCATAAAAAGATCTGTTTCCTCAGTTCTGTGTTTTGAAACTGTAACTGACCAAATAAGGAACATGTGAACTGAGCCTAATAGTGATGTACGCCAATGCGCACATCCATATACTGTATGTAATCTGCCTGTAATAGTGTCTTACAGTAAGTTTTTCACTATCCAGAAAGGACTAGCTATGCAAGTTGCTGCAATGCATAGTGAGATACACTGACATACACTCTCCCTGCAGGCCGGGATATAGCTGATTTAACACACTTTTGACAAATTAATTTGTAACAATGCAAATTTTTTTCTAAAGTCTGGTGAAGAGTATGAATCGAATGTTTGAAAACTTCTCTCATCTCTGGTAATGCAGCAGAAAGTAATTGCACACAGCCTCCTTCTCCTTCATAAATTCTAGTATGAAATCAATACTAACTACTACGTGAAAGGTAAAGAAATGTTTCCTCTAAGTTTTTGGCGAACTATTCTACAAACCTCACTAGTTACACAACTGTACTGTTAATTAACTTTATAAGTGTCTAAAATCTCCAAATTCTCCTTTTCTGTAGAGTTCACTGTTAGTGTATCTACCATTACCTCAATCTGTCATTATATTATTTCTCCCTAAGTGCTTAATTTTACAGGTAGCTACATTAACTCACAGCTTCCAGCAAAGTCTCCGCTCCGTAATTACAGTCAAATAATTTATTTCTCTCACATGTTCACATTAACCACCCATTTTAAGCTAAGCACAAAAGAGCAAAGTACTCAGGATATGACCTTTTCACAGACAAAAACTAAAAAATAAGAAAATAGAGAAGAACTAAATATTTATCTTCAGTATGTCTTATCAGTATGCAGGATATATACAGTACAGACCAAAAGTTTGGACACACCTTCTCATTCAAAGAGTTTTCTGTATTTTCATGACTATGAAAATTGTAGATTCACACTGAAGGCATCAAAACTATGAATTAACACATGTGGAATTATATACTTAACAAAAAAGTGTGAAACAACTGAAAATATGTCTTATATTCTAGGTTCTTCAAAGTAGCCACCCTTTTGCTTTGATTACTGCTTTGCACACTCTTGGCATTCTCTTGATGAACTTCAAGAGGTAGTCACCTGAAATGGTATTCCAACAGTCTTGAAGGAGTTCCCAGATATGCTTAGCACTTGTTGGCCCTTTTGCCTTCACTCTGCGGTCCAGCTGACCCCAAACCATCTCGATTGGGTTCAGGTCTGGTGACTGTGGAGGCCAGGTCATCTGGCGAAGCACCCCATCACTCTCCTCCTTGGTGAAATAGCCCATTACACAGCCTGGCGGTTTGTTTGGGGTCATTGTCCTGTTGATAAATAAATGATGGTCCAACTAAACGCAAACCGGAACGAAAAGCATGCCGCTGCAAGATGCTGTGGTAGCCATGCTGGTTCAGTATGCCTTCAATTTTGAATAAATCCCCAACAGTGTCACCAGCAAAGCACCCCCACACCATCACACCTCCTCCTCCATGCTTCACGGTGGGAATCAGGCATGTAGACTCCATCCGTTTACCTTTTATGCGTCGCACAAAGACACGGTGGTTGGAACCAAAGATCTCAAATTTGGACTCATCAGACCAAAGCACAGATTTCCACTGGTCTAATGTCCATTCCTTGTATTCTGACTAACCTGACAGTGTAAAGAGCATGTGCAGTACGGACAGCAGCTAGACAGGCTGAGTCACTTAATAAGGTCTTGGCGGGTTGTCACAGGTATCTGGAGACATACTGACAGCTGAGCATCCTGTGGCTGATAGAGGGTATGTGGGAGAGGATTCATAAAACTTACTTGATGAACAAGTGGAAGTCTTAGACATGCTCTTCCAACTAACGTCAGACATTTCTAGCCTCATGACCTCACATTGTCTTGCTGGAAGATACTGTCTGCCCCAGGGAAGACAATCAGCATGTAAGGGGTGTACGTGATCTGCAAGGATGGATACACATACCCAAATCAGTTGAGAATGCCTTCCACATGGATGAGTGGGCCCAGATAATACCACAACAATATCCCCCAGACCATAACTCTGCCACCACCAGCTTGTGTTCTTCAAGCAATGGTTGCAGGGTATTTGTTCTCTGATGTTTCTCGTCTGACACACAAACATCTATCCATTCTATGAAGCAGAAAACAAGGCTCCTTGAAGAAAGCAACCTTTTACCAATCTGGATAGGTCCAATTTGGATGCTGTCATGAAAATTGAAGCCTTTTCTGCTGATGCAACTTCATTAGCAGAGGTGCAGCTACCATCCACAGTAGGGTTTACTAAACTATTATTTTCAACACACTTCTGGTAGCTACATTTTGGTGATGGGCTGCTCCACTGTAGTGTGTCTGTGCACCCTTGTGCACCGTAGTAGTTTAAGTTTATCTCTCACATCAATAGCACATGATGCTCTGCAGTTTCCACATCACTTATTTGCAATGGTGCCATATAGTTAAAAAATAGTTATGCATCTTTAAAAAAACAATTGGAGCATCTTTGCAGCATACTTCAAATTAAGAACCAGCTTATGAAACCATGACCAGTAAACAATTAAAGTTCTCATTCTAATACAACAGTGAGATATTTGAGATCTTTGATAGTTTTATTTAATAAAAACTGTTTTGGACAAATAGTTTATTCCTTTTCATTGTGATTTTTTTTTTCTGAGCCTGTCATCAACTTTGTGCTGCCCATACTAACGGCAGACAGGTGAGTTGATTTCAACAGTCTGTCATTTATAAGTTAAAAGTAAGTGGTTGCCGAGAACCAATTTCACAATCATTGCAGACTGGGCCTGGAAAAGTCACAGTCACCTAAGAAGAGTCATGATTATTCATAAATTCCTGCTCTTCCTGCCCACCTACTGATAATGACAGTCTTCTACCTACAGTAGTTTTCTCCCTTTCTCTCTAGGAAAAAACTGCCAAACATCAGCAGATGGGCGGCAGAGCAGGAGATTAATAATAACCATGACTCTTCTCAGTTAGATTTGACTCTTTTCAAGTCCTGTGCTGCAATGATTATGATGCTGGTTCTTAGCAACCACTTACTTTTAGCTCATGAGTGACACACCGCTGAAATCAGCATTTCTGTCACTAATTTAAGCTACCCTCAGTGAGGTCAGCATAAAGTTAATGACAGGTTCCCTTTAACCACTTCTGAACTTCTGCCATACCTGTACTAAAGAAGTCTGGGGTTTAAAAATGGCATTCGATCGTGAGTAGAGCAGGTGCTACAGCCACCAGATTTCTGATGTTTTAAACAGTAGACACCCCTAGCTAATATCTGTTATCGGTAATAATGCCAAACATTTATACCCTGAGAAGCCCTGCTCGATTGTGACCATGAGATCTGAGGCAGCTTTCCTCATTAGCACTGTGCCCTCAGGGCCCGATTGGCTTCACCGTGTGGAAATTGGGTAGCTGTTGATTCTCTTTAATAGCCTGGATCTCACCGAGGATTACAGCTGTAGTTCCTATGGAGGCCTACAGATGGCTAAAATTTTTGAGCACATACCTAATTGTTAATTAAGTGTATCCTCCCATAGTCAGTTTTTCTTTTTCTTTTCAAATTCTTTTTATTAGCTATTTGAAACATGTACAGGAATAACATGCATTACCCAAGTTATAAGGCAATATGTAGAACAAACAGAAGTCCAAAAATTCGGTCCCCAAAAAGAATCTGAGTCCAGGGAAACATCCGGCGTTAAGAAGGTGCCGAAGTGGGACCAGTTCCAAACCAAGCCAATAGAAGTGCAAAATGAGTAATACATGAGAATTGCCTAAATCCAGGAAAAGAAACAAACAAACAGACAAACCAATAGGGAAAGGGTAGTGGGAGAAAGAAGAAAAAGGGCATGGGGGGGATATGCCGCAGGCTTCCTGTAAGCGACTAACCAGGAAAAGGATCTATAAGCTGTATTAGATGACTACACATGAGGGGGAGAGGAGTTTATTTTGAATCAGATCATGAGCAGGTTATAAATCTGACGTAGGAAACTGCCTGTAATTTGCCCAAGGGAGCCAGGTGTATGCAAAGAAAGTATGTGTTTTGGATTCCCAACTGGCCAGTTATTCTAAGCGATAAATAGCGTCTACTCTATCCTGCCATTGTTTAAGGGTTGGAGGAGTGGTTGACTTCCAAAAGGTAGGGATTAGTATCCTAGCTGCAGCTAATAAATGTCTGGTCAACTTCCTAACATGTGGAGGAGATTTGTCCTGAAATAAATGAAGCAGACATACCTCCGGTAAAAGTGGGAGTTTAATGTTCAATATCTGATTAATCTGTGAGATAATGGTGGTCCAATAAGGGCCAATCAGTGGACATGTCCACCACATGTGAAATTAGGTACCAAGATGTTTTTCACACCTCCAGCAAAGTGGGTCACAGCTAGGATTATATTTGTTTAATAAGACTGGGGTTAGGTGCCATCTTGACAGGATTTTATAACCACTTTCCTGCATTCTTATACATTTAGAAACTTGTTTGGTGGCTTTAAAAAAAATGTTAATGTCAGCTGACGAGAAGGTCTTAGCAAGATCTCTTTCCCAAGCTTCTATGAATGGGAGGAGTGTTTGGGAGGGTGGTGTTAGAAGGAGTTTATTCAGAGTTGAAACCACCTTCTTGGGAGGGTTAAGTTAGGGAAATTAGTGCCTTAAACTTCGTCAAGGGTCTATGAATATCCGTCTCTTTTAGGATCTTCTTGAGGGAAGTGACAAACTTGTTGTAAACTAGAGTGGGTAAAGAGGAGCAGTGTAATACTTCAGACAGTGCTTCACTCAAAGGGATCGTGTCAGTTGTAAAGACTGCATCTACTGTAGTGTTACTCGAGCATAACTCCCTGGGAATGGTGGGGTTGTACAAAGTATCATCACTAAAAATCAAGTCTTTAACCTGTAAAAGGGGAGACGGGAAAGGGGCACACACCTTACGTATGTTACTTATTCCCCATATCCTAATAGTTTCATTTGTTAGCAAATTGTTCCCCAAAGAGTGGGGGGGGGGCGGCATTTCAGAGAACATAATATGCCGAAGGGGGTATCCCAATATATCTTCTTCTATTTGAACCCACAATTTATGGGGGGGCCTCCTACACCAATCTATTATTCTATTCAAGTGAACAGCTTGCACAAATACTTGGGGCGTTGGTATATCAATCTCTCCATGGAGCCACGGAAATTGGAGAATATCATATCTTATTCTAGGCTTTTTTGAGTCCCAAATATATTTAGAGAGAATCTTGTTTAGAGTTGTGAAAAATATGTTTGGTATATGTATTGGTACGGACTGAAGCAAATAGGTAACTTTGGGCCTCCCATAGTCAGTATTTCTGAACTGAAATCTATGGCAGCTCTGAGCTGCCTAAGATTTCATTCTTCATTTACCCTAAAAATTACCTGCTTCAAGCTACCTTAGAGTTCATTCATTCATTTATGCCACAAAATCAGTGTACAAGAAGATAAATGAGCATAGTAAAAAATGTCAGTTACAACTAAATTTAGTAGCAGCGGCTTTTAAAAAGTTGCAAATATATATAAACATCTATGGCTTCCTTAGACAACCTATAGGCAATTTGATAAATAAGGTGACTACAGGCACCGTTCCTTTGGTATAGTACAAAAGTTGTAACCTACTTGTGTTATCCATATTGAATCCTAACTAACTGCATCCACTATCTGTCATGTGTAATTTCTCATATCTGTGATGGTGTTTACTTGTTTTTCTTTTGTTATGAAAAATAAAAAATTTTAATATATAAAAAAAAAAAAAAGTTGCAAATATGTTGTAGGGGGAAATATATCACTTTACATACAAAGTACATCCAATTCATATCTGTAATCCCTAAAAGATTTAAACATTCCCATATAAATAACAGTTTGAATAATACCTTAACTTAAAATAACATTTCATCCATTTAAAATACTACATGAATGCAATTTCAGCCTTTAAAATATCACATAACAAATCCCATTCAATAGGGATCGGGATTGATCTCATATTGATCCCTATTGATCTCATATCTCATAAATCACATGACCACCACCCCCAATGGAATTGGGAAACCCAGACTAAACTAACTAAACTGTATTTTGAACTTGAGGGTAGAGCATACCCACAGAGTAGATTGACTGAAGTTTTCTACTAATGACATTCTCTATAGTTGTCTTGTTTTTCAATGTAACAGTAGTTGCTGTGCATCACTGTTGCTGTCCTTACCGCCGCAGTCCAGGGTGCCATGTTCAGCAGTGATCTTCTGCCAGTGCTTCCCCATTCAACGCTGCAGTCCTGGGTTTTGTCCTTGTAGGTACTGTTTGTTCTGGGTCCGCTCCACAGTTCCCTTTCAGCCTTGGCCACAGCATACTTGCTGCTTGTCCTTAAGGGCCAGCGTGCATCATTTCCTGTGCTTTATGGGTTAGATCATGTGACCTCACTGCCCAATTCTAGCCCTCCTGCAAGTATATAAGTGGCTCAGCCCCCTTTCCAGATGCCTAAGTGTAAAGGTCCTTGTGTCCTGCAAAGGTTGCTTATATCTCTGCTCGTGTTCCTGACTCATGCTTGCTTTTCTGTACTCTGCTACCTGTTTGATCCCTGCAAGCTTGCCTTGACTCTCCTGTTGCCGACCTGGATTGCCTAACCTGTACATGTGCTTCCTACGCTATTGCTTGTTTGAATTTGCCCCTGTGTCATCCTTCAGTCCTGCACTATTGCTCCTGGTTACAACTTGGCCTCTTCACTACGTCTGTACCTCTGGTATTGGAGAAAAGAAGAAGAAACTAATTGCACACAGTTTGGATTAACTGCAAAAAAGACCTTGACTCACTTCTACGCAGCTGGATCATCAAATGTCTGGCAGCCATTGGCTTCAGAAAAAAACTTCACCACTATTCTCGAGCGAAGGGAAGAGTTTGAGGGGGAAATTGGTTAGAAGTTTAGGCAAATTTGCTTGCGCTTTGTGGTAACTAATGAGTTTTTTATTTTCTAAAATGACGGCTACACGTGCTACAAAGTGAAAGTAAGAAGCCTGGGAATACAAGGTCACTCATAATGTCATGTGGCCAGCCAATCCGCATGTAGCCATCCCCTGTGATGTCACAGCCCTATAAAGGCCTCATCCTGTGCAGTCTCCACCATTGTCCTGTGAGCTGAGCATAGATAGTGTTGTGACAAATGCCCATGCGCTAGGGACAGTGTTGCTGCAAAGCGGTAAAAGGACAATGTTGGAGAGCAAGAGTTCAGGGAGAGTGCAGACAGACTGCAGGGAGAGTGTATTGCCATGTGTATCACTGTGCAATGCTCCAACATTCAGTTATTTTAGTGTTACAGTTAGTGTGCCTCTGTATTAAAGGCAGGTGTAATATACTGTTGTGTGCATCACTGTGCAGTGCACTGACATTCAGAGTTAATCCGTTATTTTAGTGATGCAGTTACTGTGCCTCAGTATTAAAGGCAGGTGTAATTTATTGCCGTGTGCATCACTGAGCAGTGCACCGAAATTCATAGCTAATCCATTCTGTTAGTGAAACAGTTACTGTGTGTCACTATTAACCCCTTCAACCCCAGGCCTGTTTTCACCTTTCTGCCCAGGTCATTTTTTGCAAATCTGACATGTGTCACTTTATGTGGTAATAACTTTGGAATGCTTTTACTTATCCAGGCCATTCTGAGATTGTTTTCTCGTCACATATTGTGCTTCACGACAGTAGTAAATTTGGGGCAAAATATTTCATTTTTATTTATTAAAAAACACATAATTTACCAAAAATTTGGAAAATTAGCAAATTTTCAAATTACAATTTCTCTAATTTCAAAATACACTGTAATACCTCCAAAAATAGTTATCATTTTACATTCCCCATATGTCTACTTTATGTTGGCATCATTTTGTAAATGTCATTTTACTTTTTTAGGACGTTATAAGGCTTCTAAGATTTGAATCAAATCTTAAAATTTTAAGAAGATTTCCAAAACCCATTTTTTTTAATGACCAGTTCAGATATAAGGTTACTTTATGGGGCTTATATAGTGGAAACTCCCCATAAATCACCCCATTTTAGAAACTACACCCCTCAAGCTATTCAAAACTGATTTTACTAACTTTGTTAACCCTTTATGTGTTCCATGAGAATTGACGGAAAATTGGAATGAAATTTGAAAATTACATTTTTTTTAGCAGATTTTAAGTTTTAATCCAATTTCCATGAAAGAAAATCAAGGGTTAACAACAAAAAACCCACAAAATTTATTACCCCAATTCTGGAGTTTACAGAAACACCCCATATGTGCTCGTAGCCCAATGTACTGGCGCACAGCAGGCTTCACAGTGGAAGTAGCACCATATGGCTTTTGGAGAGTGAAATTAGCTGGAATAATAATTGGGAGCTATGTCGCACATGAAGACCCCCTGAGCTGGCCCTAAAGTAGAAACTCCCAAAAAGTGAACCCATTTTGGAAAGAGCACCCCTTAAGGAATCTTTCAAGGT
>ONZH01020573.1:0-19778 GCA_900303285.1 Rhinella marina | reverse complement strand
AGTGGCCTATTAAATGGCCTAGATATTGTATATTTCAAAGTACACAGCCGTGTAGTAACTGAACAGACGGTGGGTATTTACACCAGGTATGTGAGATAATTTAACAAGAGAACGCACAGTACAGTGGCCTATTAAATGGCCTAGATATTGTATATTTCAAAGTACAAGCCCGTGTAGTAACTGAACAGACGGTGGGTATTTACACCAGGTATGTGAGATACTTTAACAAGAAACGCACAGTACAGTGGCCTATTAAATGGCCTAGATATTGTATATTTCAAAGTACAAAGCCGTGTAGTAACTGAACAGACGGTGGGTATAGTACACCAGGTATGTGAGATAATTTAACAAGAGAACGCACAGTACAGTGGCCTATTAAAATGGCCTAGATATTGTATATTTCAAAGTACACAGCCGTGTAGTAACTGAACAGACGGTGGGTATTTACACCAGGTATGTGAGATAATTTAACAAGAGAACGCACAGTACAGTGGCCTATTAAAATGCCTAGATATTGTATATTTCAAAGTACACAGCCGTGTAGTAACTGAACAGACGGTGGGTATTTACACCAGGTATGTGAGATAATTTAACAAGAGAACGCACAGTACAGTGGCCTATTAAATGGCCTAGATATTGTATATTTCAAAGTACACAGCCGTGTAGTAACTGAACAGACGGTGGGTATTTACACCAGGTATGTGAGATAATTTAACAAGAGAACGCACAGTACAGTGGCCTATTAAATGGCCTAGATATTGTATATTTCAAAGTACAAAGCCGTGTAGTAACTGAACAGACGGTGGGTATTTACACCAGGTATGTGAGATAATTTAACAAGAGAACGCACAGTACAGTGGCCTATTAAAATGGCCTAGATATTGTATATTTCAAAGTACACAGCCGTGTAGTAACTGAACAGACGGTGGGTATTTACACCAGGTATGTGAGATAATTTAACAAGAGAACGCACAGTACAGTGGCCTATTAAATGGCCTAGATATTGTATATTTCAAAGTACAACAGCCGTGTAGTAACTGAACAGACGGTGGGTATTTACACCAGGTATGTGAGATAATTTAACAAGAGAACGCACAGTACAGTGGCCTATTAAATGGCCTAGATATTGTATATTTCAAAGTACACAGCCGTGTAGTAACTGAACAGACGGTGGGTATTTACACCAGGTATGTGAGATAATTTAACAAGAGAACGCACAGTACAGTGGCCTATTAAAATGGCCTAGATATTGTATATTTCAAAGTACACAGCCGTGTAGTAACTGAACAGACGGTGGGTATTTACACCAGGTATGTGAGATAATTTAACAAGAAAACGCACAGTACAGTGGCCTATTTAAAATGGCCTAGATATTGTATATTTCAAAGTACAAAGCCGTGTAGTAACTGAACAGACGGTGGGTATGTACAGCCAGGTATGTGAGATACTTTTAACAAGAGAACGCACAGTACAGTGGCCTATTAAAATGCCTAGATATTGTATATTTCAAAGTACAAAAGCCGTTGTAGTAACTGAACAGACGGTGGGTATGTACACCAGGTATGTGAGATACTTTAAACAAGAAAACGCACAGTACAGTGGCCTATTAAATGGCCTAGATATTGTATATTTCAAAGTACAAAGCCGTGTAGTAACTGAACAGACGGTGGGTATGTACACCAGGTATGTGAGATACTTTAACAAGAAAACGCACAGTACAGTGGCCTATTAAATGGCCTAGATATTGTATATTTCAAAGTACAAAGCCGTGTAGTAACTGAACAGACGGTGGGTATGTACACCAGGTATGTGAGATACTTTAACAAGAAACGCACAGTACAGTGGACCTATTAAATGGCCTAGATTATTGTATATTTCAAAGTACAAAGCCGTGTAGTAACTGAACAGACGGTGGTATTTACCCCAGGTTATGTGAGATATTTTAGCAAGAGAACGCACAGTACAGTGGCCATAAAATGCCTAGATATTGTATATTCAAAGTACACAGCCGGTGTAGTAACTGAACAGACGGTGTGGTATTTACACCAGGTATGTGAGATAATTTAGCAAGAGAACGCACAGTACAGTGCCTATTAAATGCTAGATATTGTATATTTCAAAGTACACAGCAGTAGTGCCAAATATAGTTTGGTATGTAGCAGAGCACCTAATACACCACTAATGCCTCTCTCTGTCCTACTCCAGCAGCTATCCCTGAATACAGCAGCCGTTCTCTGTTAAAGTCTATATTGTAGTAAAGCTATCACTGAAGTCCACTGTAGTAGCCCTGATAAGGGCTTTTAATCACGCGTCCTGCCTGTCCAACAGCTAAAATCTGTCTCTCCCTTCTCCAGCCTCTGTCCCTGACTAAGTTCACGCAGCATATGCGTACGAGCAGGAAGAGCTGAGTTTTTATGATTCGAGGTCACATGGTTTTTCCAGCCAATCCATGTAGACGCTGTTTTCGCGCTGCCAGCGTGCTCAGCGTGCCTGTCATACCCCCCCTGCATGTTGATTGGTGGAAAAAGAGCGCCAGGGAAGGTGGGAGGGGAAACGAATTCTAAGTGCGCCATCGCCGTTATACTCGATTGAAATCGAGTGTGCCGAATATCGTAGTATTCGATCGAATACCGGCTCGATCGAACACTACTCGCTCATCTCTAATCTTGGATAACATTTTGGGGCTTTGGAACAGACTACTCAATTTACAATGGTTTCAACATACAATGGTCATCCAGGAACCAATTAATATTGTATTTTGAGGGACCACTGTATATGAAAATTGAATATATTTTACATTGCATTTTATAGAGAGGGGAAAAATAATAATGTTTTAGGTTGGTAGATGGTTGTGTGTGTAAAAGGGTTGTTGTGGAGGACACACTGAAATCCTTGTTCCTAGTGAAACAAATGGCTACTTACAGTTCTGCCTTCCATCATGTTTCGTGAAGTACGAAAGCAGAGGTGCACCACCAATAAGGCCAGGTGAGGCGATCGCCTCAGGCAGCACCGGATAGGGGCGAAAAAGGAGCAATGGAGAGGCCATGGGCAATGAGGGCTTTCATTGTGGCAAAGGGGTTAGGTTAAGAAATTGTCATTTTAGTTTTCCCCTGTCAAAACTGATTCTTTCTTTTCACTTATGAGGTTCGCTGATTTTGATAGTTTCCTGACATACTTAATATGTACTAGAGAAAACTCAGAAGATAGAGGGGATGCCAGTCTTAATAAATCCCTAAGCTGGCAGTGGATCGCCGGAGTTATAAAGAGGCGATGGCCTCTCCATAACTTTGGAGCATCCAGCCCCAGTTCTAAATGTAAGAAAGCTTCCTAGCGGTCTTACATTTAGACCTTTTTGTATGCCTAAAACAAGTGTAGAAAATGGTGACTGAGATGGGCTTGCCAGCCTATCCCCTTCCCCTCCCACGCCACGCCTACAATTGTAGAGCTGGCGTGAGTGGAGCGAAGGCGCAGATAGCGGCGCAACTAACTGATGCGCCACTATCTGCGCCTGAAATATGCCTAATTTAACCATATTTCAGCATAGTAAATTACCCCCAGAGTTTATACCATTCACAATCCACAATTCTTTGTATTTCTATTCCTTTTTCATTATATGAGAAAATTATTTTGTAATTGATCTGAGTTTAAAAAAAAATTCTACATTGTCAGAAGCAGATAGGTATACTGCAGTATATATAAGTCTACTAGGCATCCATCCACCAGTTACAGAAAGGAAATCCATTTGGATAGCACTAGTTGAGATCACCCACTAAGTCCTTACATTGTGCATATGTAAATGAGAGACATCAACTTTTTCCCCTGGATGTTATTCTAGTCTTAGCAATGTCTAACAAAGTGAGATGAAGCTTTGTCACCTCCTGTTAACCTCCCACTATGAAAGCTTTCATTCATGGAGACCTTCTGTGTCCTCCACCAGTGCATTTGCTTAGTCTATCATTGCCAAATAGACATTCGCCAGTAACTAAACAGGGTGGGACATATCTATACCTCCCACACACAGGCCAGAAGGTCAATTCTCTGTAGGGCTATACTATGTAGTAGCGGAAGAAAGGACTGGGAAATTTGTGGGGCATTTTATTTTACACAGCTGCTTCACTGCTGTTGAGATATTATGGATTTACTATGTTATACCTATTGTATTTCATTCTTTGAATGTTTACAGTGTAACCATGCTTTTGGCACAAATCAAGTATACACACACGTCACAAACTATATATATATATATATATATATATATATATATATATATATATATATATATTTAAATGAGCTAAATGAGTGAACATATTGAACTCCCCCAATGGTTCTTACTTCCTGTAAATATGAGATTTTCATTAAAGGGGTTTTCTGGGATATTTTTATTGATGACCTAACCTCAGGATAGGTCATTAATATTAGATTGGCTGGGGTCCGACACCTGGCACCTTCGCCTATCAGCTGGTTGAAGAGAAGGCCACACTCTGTGCCGGCGCAGCCTTCCCTTTACTGTGTACCTGCCCACCATCAACAAACCAGTGGCAAGCAGGTGTAATTACAAGAAGCTGCCGCTCTCACTTCAATGGGATAGCTCTTTCCTATACAAGTGTGTACTTAAGAACTTTCCCATTAAAGTGAATGGGATGGCTTCTTGTAATTACACCTGTTTACCACTGCAATGTCGATGATGAGCAGGTAAACAATGAAGTGAAGGCTGCATTGGCACGGTGCACACCCTTCCCTTCAACCAGCTGATCGGCTCAGGTCCTCGGTGTTGGACTGCCGCCAATCTGATATTGATGACCTATCCTAAGAATAGGTTATCAACAAAAATATCTAAAAAAAAACATTTAACATGTAGCAAAGTTAGCATATGCTAGGTCACTCATGCTATCAAATTTATGAGTTATGTTCTGAGCCCCCCAGGGACCACAGATCTAGCAATTTACAGCAATCTCATGAGCATGTCATGTTTCCACAGGCATAAGCTTGTTGTTTCATATACATTAATAACGTTCTTTTTTTTTAAATAAATATGAGTCAATAGGACTAAACATAATAAAACTAATTAAATATATATATATAAATATCTCAGTGCCAAATTATATTTTTCCAAATATTTGTAAGTAAATTCTTCACAATATAAAGGGCATCATTAAGTTACTGTTTACTTTAATGTATTAAACCAATAAAATATAATTGTTATCAAAATCCTTTACTAAGACTGATGTCACAATGGTGTCACTCATAATGCTGGATGACATGTTGAAAAGACCTGATATCCGCCCTAAATGTATAGAGGATGATAGGAAGAGGCTAAAAAAAAAACAAAAACATTTATCAAGTCCTGGGACTCCCACTGGTCATATAAATGGGTGCTACTACCTCTCCTTTTAAGGCTACTTTCACACTGGCGTTTTTAAATTCCGGTATTGAGTTCCGTCAAAGGGGCTCAATACCGGAAAAAAACGCTTCAGTTTTGTCCCCATTCATTGTCAATGGGGACAAAACTGAACTGAAGACAACGGAATGCTCCTGAAAGCATTCCGTTCCGTCTTCAGACCGGAGAACAAACCGCAGCATGCTGCGGTTTGCTCTCCGGTCCAGGCATCCGCACCAAGACGGATCCGGAATGACCCCCAATGGAAGTCAATGGGGACGGATCCGTTTGGTGTGGACACACCAGTAATCCGGATCTGTCCTCCATTGATTTCCAATGGGGGGTCATTCCGGATCCGGCATACATACACACAGACTACATACATACAAACAAACATACAGACATACATACAAACATACAGACATACATACATACTCACATACTCCCGGGACGCCGGCAGAACGTCTTCACGCGCCTCCTGCACGCTGCGATGACGTTTCCCACTGCGCCCAGCAGAGGGCG
This sequence comes from Rhinella marina, assembly GCA_900303285.1. NCBI lineage: Eukaryota > Metazoa > Chordata > Amphibia > Anura > Bufonidae > Rhinella > Rhinella marina. Next base: position 13,879 of record ONZH01020573.1, on the reverse strand, counting down.
CTGTGGGGAATCGTCATCACTGCGCGCAGGAGGCGCGTGAAGACGTTCTGCCGGCGTCCCGGGAGTATGTGAGTATGTATGTATGTCTGTATGTTTGTTTGTATGTAGTCTGTGTGTTGTTTTAATGTGTGTCATGTGTGGGGCCGGAGCGCTGCTCCGGCTCCACACATGTATAGCGTTAGCACGGATCCGTCGGCACCCTTTAGGTGCCGGATCCGTGCTAACGCTAGTGTGAAAGTAGCCTTACTCACAACAGTAAGTGGATCTTGAATAAAGTGGTGGTCAACCATGCTCCCCGCTGCTCTATTTAGTGTTAAAGTGGTTGTCCAAGTTATATTTATTGATGACCTATCCTCAGACAAGTTACAAAAGGGTCAAAGCGGTAGCATGGTCAGTCAAAGTCTGGTGTCAGCTACATGCATAGCAAGCAGATAGGGGTAGCACATGGTACAAAACTAAGTACAGGATATGCACCACTTAACTAGGGAATTGGTTATATGATTATATGATTTTGGCGTTGCGGCATACAGGCTTGATTGTTCTAAGGGCTGTGTATACCACACTTTTGATTTTTGTAGTGTGATTTCTAGTTTAATTAGTCAAACGGCTGTACTTGCACTATGTAGCATTCCTGCACCTCCCACCATGTAGAGCGAAGTGGCATCTGGGAAATTTACTACATCAGCACAACTACAACACAGCTGGCATGTGCCACTATTATGTGGCATTGATCAGTAGGGAGAATCATTTTGATTACTTGCAAATTAATGTAAATTGATGTTGCTCAGTGCTTATTAAAGGGGTTATCCAACCCCTGAAATGCCCCCCCATATGCACGGACCTCTCGTACACAACGTACTTACCTCCCTCCCCAGCACCCGTGTCACTTCTGACGCCCATGCGGCTGCTGCTGCATCTCCCCTGTGTGCGGATGAACAGATCTGGTGTGGGGAAGGGGGGGTCAGCCAATAGCAGACGTTGACAGGGACGAGCATCCCTAGCGTCTACCGCAATGCTAGGGAGGCTCGTCCCCATCACCACCTGCTATTGGATTCCCCCCAACCCTGTATGTGTTCATCCGCACAGCGGGAATATGCAGTGGCAGCCGCATGGGCCAGACGCGATGCGGCTGCCGGGAAGGGAGGTAAGTACATTATGTGTGAGGGGTCCGGGCATATGGGGGTGGGGGTCATTTCGGGAGTTGGATAACCCCTTTAATTACTAAGTGAATATGTTGTTGGAGTTTTATGTGGCTGGTGAATCTATTTTCTATCTAGAGGGATATTGGAAAATAGCGATGTGTACAGCCATATAGAAGTATGTACAAAATTTCATTTCCTTATTCTGTGTCCAGTCCAACTCTTATAGAAATACCTCTTTTTTTTTTTTTTCAAATATTTTATTGGGTTTTTTGTACAAAAGAGAAGGTTCTCAAACAATTGTTACAGAGATAATAAGTAATATAAAAAGTGTATATATATACAGTGCCTTGCGAAAGTATTCGGCCCCTGGAACTTTTCAACCTTTTGCCACATTTAAGGCCTCAAACTAAAGGATATAACATTTTACATTTTTGGTGAAGAATCAACAAGTGGGTCACAATTGTGAAGTGGAACGAAATTTATTGGATCATTTAAACTTTTTTTGTAATAATAAAACTGTAAAGTGGGGCGTGCAAAATTATTCGGCCCCCTTGCATTAATACTTTGTTGCGCCACCTTTTGCTGCGATTACAGCTGCAAGTCGCTTGGGGTATGTCTCTATCAGTTTTGCACATATAGAGACTGAAATTCTTGCCCATTCTTTCTTGCAAAACAGCTCGAGCTCTTTGAGGTTGGATGGAGAGCGTTTGTGAACAGCAGTTTTCAGCTATTTCCACATATTCTCAATTGGATTCAGGTCTGGACTTTGACTTGACCATTCTAAGACCTGGATACGTTTATTTTTGAACCATTCCATTGTAGATTTTGCTTTATGTTTGGTATCATTGTCTTGTTGGAAGATAAATCTCCGTCCTAGTCTCAGGTCTTTTGCAGACTCCAACAGGTTTTTATACAGAATGATCCTGTATTTGGCTCCATCCATCTTCCCATCAATTTTAACCATCTTCCCTGTCCCTGCTGATGAAAAGCAGGCCAAACCATGATGCTGTCACCAGCATGTTTGACAGTGGGGATGGTGTGTTCAGGGTAATCAGCTGTGTTACTTTTTACGCCAAACATATCGTTTTGCATTGTTTCCAAAAAGTTTGATTTTGGTTTCATCTGACCAGAGCACATTCTTCCACATGTTTGGTGTGTCTCCCAGGTGGCTTGTGGCAAACTGTAAACAAGACTTTTTATGGATATCTTTGAGAAATGGCTTTCTTCTTGCCACTCTTCCATAAAGGCCAGATTTGTGAAGTGTTCGACTGATTGTTATCCTATGGACAGACTCTCCCACCTCAGCTGTAGATCTCTGCAGTTCATCCAGAGTGATCATGGGCCTCTTGGCTGCATCTCTGATCAGTCTTCTCCTTGTTTGAGATGAAAGTTTAGAGGGACGGCCGGGTCTTGGTAGATTTGCAGTGGTCTGATACTCCTTCCATTTCAATATGATCGCTTGTACAGTGCTCCTTGGGATGTTAAAAGCTTGGGAAATCTTTTGGTATCCAAATCCGGCTTTAAACTTCTCCACAACAGTATCACGGACCTGCCTGGTGTGTTCCTTGGTCTTTTCATGATGCAGAACCCTGAGACTATCACAGAGCAGGTGCATTTATACGGAGACTTGATTACACACAGGTGGATTCTATTTAGCTTCATCAGTCATTTAGGACAACATTGGATCATTCAGAGATCCTCAATGAACTTCTGGAGTGAGTTTTCTGAACTGAAAGTAAATGGGCCGAATAATTTTGCCCTCAACCCCAGGCCTGTTTTCACCTTCCTGCTCAGGCCATTTTTTGCAAATCTGACATGTGTCACTTTAGGTGGTAATAACTTTGGAACGCTTTTACTTATCCAGGCCATTCTGAGATTGTTTTCTCGTCACATATTGTGCTTCACGACAGTAGTAAATTTGTGGCAAAATATTTCATTTTTATTTATAAAAAAATACTAAATTTACCAAAAATTTGGAAAAATTTGCAAATTTGCCAATTTCAATTTCTCAATTTTCAAAATAAATAGCAATACCTCCAAAAATAGTTATTATTTTACATTCCCCATATGTCTACTTTATGTTGGCATCATTTTATAAATGTAATTTTACTTTTTTTTAGGACGTTAGAGGGCTTAGAAGTTTAGAAGCCATTTTTCAAATTTTCACCAAATTTTCCAAAAGCACCAATTCAGATATAAAGTGATTTTGAGGGGCTTACATAATGAAACCCACCCATAAATGACCCCATTTTAGAAACTACACCCCCTTAAATTATAAAAAACTGCTGTTACAAACTTTGTTAACCCTTCAGGTGTTCCACAAGAATTAAAGGAAAATGGAGGTGAAATTTCAAAATTTCACGTTTTTGGTAGATTATTCATGTAAATATTTTTTTTTCTTGCAACACAGCAAGGGTTAACAGCAAACTAAACCTCAATATACATTGCTCTGATTCTGCAGTTTACAGAAATACCCCATATGTGGTGGTAAGCTGCTGTGGGGGCACATGGCAGGACTCAGAACGGAAGGAGCGCCATATGGATTTTGCAGAACAGATTTTGATGGATTGGTTTGCGGGAGCCATTGATTTTTATTTTTTTGAGTTATTGTCTTATGTGGGGGCTCATTTTTTGCATGATGAGGTGACATTTTTATTGGTACCATTTTTGGGTACATAACACTTTTTTATTGCTTGGTATTACACTTTTTGTGAGTCAAGGTGAAAAAAAATAGCTGTTTTGGCATAGTTTTAAAAATTTTTTTTTTTACAGCATTCACCTGAGGGAGCAAATCATGTGATATTTTTATAGAGCAGGTTGTTACAAACGCGGGGATACCCAATATGTCTACCATTTTTATTATTGTTAAGTTTTACACATTAGATGCATTTTAGAACAGAATTAAATCTTGTTTATGTGCTGCCATTTTCAGAGAGCCATATTTTTTTAATTTTTTGGGCGATTCCCTTAGGTAGGGTATCAATTTTTGCGGGACAAGATGACGGTTTGATTGGTACCATTTTAGGTTAAATACGCCTTTTTGATCGCCTGCTATTACACTTGAACATGCGGCACACCTCATGTGCCGTGGTCAGCGCTGACCGCGGCACATGAAGGGTTAATGCGCCAGCATCGGTGTTTTCACCGATGCTGGCGCATTCCCCAGGGGTCCGGCCCCTGGGCACAGCCGGACCCCTGCCTCTGATCGGGCGGGCGCAGCTCCTGCACCCATCCGATCAGCGCTCAGTAATAGTACGGCGCTGGGCATTAAGTCCCATAGTACGGCGCTGGGCGTTAAGGGGTTAACAGAATATATTATGGGGGGTACTGGCCACTTTGACCCCCTAAGCGTTTTACGGAATTTGGAAACATTTGGCTGTGAAAATGAAAAGTTTCATTTCTTCCAATAAAATGTTGAGTATGGCAACACCCCATATGTGGTGGTAAACTGATGTGGGGGCACATGGCAGGACTCAGAACAGAAGGAGCTCCATACGGATTTTGCAGCACAGATTTTGATGGATTGGTTTGCAGGAGCCATTGATTTTTATTTTTTGAGTAAGGCCCCATTCATACGACCATGTTTCACGGCCATATACGGGTCGTGAAAGCCCGGCCTGTGCTGCCCCAGAGGACGGGAGCGCATGGCGTCATTGGTTGCTATGATGCCGTGCGCTTCTTGAGGCCGCCGCCGTACAGTGAAACACTGTACACACTGTACAGTGCAGGGAGCAGCTTGGAAAATCTGGTTCCAGCAGCAAAAGTTAATAATGAAAGTAATTAGGGATGAGCGATCCCGTGGAAGTTCAGGTTAGCTAGGTTAGGCCGAATTTCAGGTCAAAGTTCGGGTTTGGGATCCAGACTTGAACCCCATTAAAGTCGATGGGGACCCGAACTTCACTTTATTATTTTCCATTATAACATGGAAAATAATAAGACAGAATGCAAAACAATATGGCCATTTAGGGGTTAAAAACAAAACAACTCACCTCAACCACTTAATCGCACCGCAGCAGTTTTTTTTCTCTTCATTGAACAGGACCTGCCAAAGGACTTGCGATATGCATGATTACGTCACCACGTGGGAGAGCACGGTGATGTCATTGCGCACATCCCAGGTCCTTTGGCAAGTCCTGTTCAGTGAAGATAGAAGAAGCTGCTACACTGCGTTCTAGTGGATGAGGTGAGGTTTTTTTTCTAACCCCTAAATGGCCATATTGTTTTGCATTCTGTCCTAGGAAGGCTATTATTTCTTGATATAACCATGTTGTAACTGAAAATAATAAAATCACCCGAACACCGAACCCGGACTTCAGTGAAAAAGGGTCCTTTGCAGTTCGGGTTCACTCTAAAAGTGATACATAGTATTTAGGCAGCAGACTCACTCTGCATGGTAGAAGGCCACTACCCAGGAGCAGCAGTGCTAGGGCAGGGAAAGCTGATGATTAGCACACTATGCTACAAATCCATGCAATTGTATGTATTACTTTGTGGGGAGTGGCCCCAAATGGAATCGCAGCCCTGTGAGAATGATGAAAGCTTATCTTCATCTATGCACCACATGCATTTCCATGGTAGCAGATGTAGAAATTCCACTGATTTATGTAAATTCTATTTTTATTTTTTTCCAAGCGAGACATATAACATTTTTACATATGAACATGCACACAACAAAATTGCCGCATGAACAAAAGTGGTGAAGGCAGAGCACTAGCAATATATACCATATAAGAAACAGGCAGTATGTAGACATAGCATAATAATTATAGATTATATATATGTGGTGCAGTTGATAGAGGGATACTTTCAGCTGGGTGCTGAAGGCTTCTCTGGAACATCACTTGTGTTTGCACAGCTGGTCTGACCATAAAAGTCCTGACAAGGAATGGGAGCAGAGTAGAGGATTGAACTCCTTTCATGCACATATGCTTTCTGAAGATGCAGAGCAAGGAGTACTTTGTAAGAAGTCTTCTTTCTTACACATGTTCCATGGACAAACGTATTTACTTATGTGCAAAGGAAAGCAGGAAAAAGGGTGGTATTGATATTAGTGCAAACACGCAGTGAAATGTAAATCCCAAAGGTTGACTCTATTCACATCTGGATCCAATCCCTTTTTGTCAGTATCTGCTACAAAGGTGCAGTCATTTATCTATCAGGTTTGCTGGAAAAGTGATTATCAGGATCTTTTTGAGACTTTTTTTTAAACAACCTTGGGTACAATCCTCTCTGGTGGGAACTGTTAGTTTGGTGTCCACAAAGTCTATATGATGAAAATAAATAAGCTATTTCCAAAGACATACTGATAGGAACCTTAGATTGTGAGCCCTATTTGGGAAAGCTTGATGCTAATGTCTGTAAAGCACTGCAGTTAGCACTATATAAGTGAGTGTAATAAATAAGATGTTTCAGCTCACCACATCCCCAAATCCTTATTGTGACCTCTCCACATGGATGGTGCTTGTCTGCTCCTCCTTGGCTGCAGCTTCAATATACATAAAAAACAGCAAACCAGGCACTCTTCTCCATAAAAATTATAACCTTTATTGTAGCAAAATTAAAAAAGCTTTCACAACAAAAACCCAATGCGTTTCAGATATCATCAAACACATCCCTACTCATGGTCTACACAGTGTCTGAAACTAACTTGATTAAAAAGGCTGCACATACAACAGCAGGTGTACGCGGCGCATCACATTAAACTTTTTACTCTATTCATGGAAGACAACAAACAAGTACAATATACATATTATAAGCCATGTAAGGACCCGGAGCACAATAGGTGAACCTAAAAGTCTGAGCACACCATGAAAAATGTCTCTGCATTGGTAGCAATGGTCAGCAGTGCAGTCAATGTCAAAACACCTGCTTCTCACCAACAGTGAAGGGACTGTTCCCTCAATAGTCTCCTCGTAGCATCCTCATTCATGGTTCTTACTGTAGCCTTGTATGGATCACCACAAGTTGCTGTAGCTGGCCACACTGCAGCCCCTCACACCTTCAAATCAATGTTTGTCAGCTGGATCTACTTGTCTTTGATCACAATCCTCCAACAGTCACAGGAGTATAGAGACACAAAAAGACAGAAACGTGTGCAGGGTCATTTCAGATAAAACAACCTGCTGTATTTATTCAGAATACCCACAAGTTGAACATCTTGTAATTGTATAAAACATGTAGTAGCAGATATGATCTCAAGATGGAGCTCAAAAAGTACCCAACTAGTTTTGCCTCCCAGGGCTTCTTCAGATAAAACTGGTAGGCAAACCTAGTTGGGCATTTATAGGCACTGGCTGGTTAAGTTTTGTTTTATTGTGCAAAAGTTATACCAACCCCAAGAATACATTTATTACTTTGATTATACATAGTAACATAGTTTGTAAGGCGGAAAAACACCGATCCATCCAGTTCAGCCTCTTATCTTCCAAGTTGATCCAGAGGAAGGCAAAAAACCCTGTGAGGTAGAAGTCAATTTTGCTCATTTTAGGGGAAAAAAATTCCTTCCCAACTCCAATCAGTCAATCAGAATTACTCCCTGGATCAACAACCCATCTCTAGTAACTATAACCTGTAATATTATTACCCTCCAGAAATACATCCAGGCCCCTCTTGAACTCTTATAGTGAATTTACCATCACCACCTCCTCAGGCAGAGAGTTCCATAGTGTTACTGCTTTTACCGTAAAGAATCATCTTCTGTTTGTGTAGAAACCTTCTTTCCTCTAGACTTAGAGGACGTCCCCTCATCACAGACACAGAAAGAGATCTCTGTAGTGAACCCTGATGTATTTATTAGATCTTTCCACAGTTGCCTTTTTTTCTGAACTGAATAACCCTACTTTTGAATCCTCTGAACCCTCTCCAGCTCTACTATGTCTATCTTGTTCACAGGATCCCATAATTGTACACAATACTCCATGTGTGGTTTAATTATTTGTAAAATAGCAGGACTATGTTCTCATCTATGCCCTTTTGATGCAACCCATTATCTTATTGGCCTTGGCAGCAGCTGTCTGACACTGGTTTCTAAAGGGGTTGTCTCACTTTAGCAAATAGCATTTATTATGTAGAGGAAGTTAATACCACACACTTACTAATGAATTGTTGTTATCCATATTGCTTCCTATATTGGCTTGATTCATTTTTCCATCACATTATATACTACTCGTTTCCAAGGTTATGACCGACCTGCAATCCATCAGTGGTGGTCGTGCTTGCACACTAGAGAAAAAGGCATTGGCCACTCTAGTAGCTGGGACCCTGGGAGTACACATAGGCTGGTGCTTTTTCCTATAGTGTGCAAGCACCACCACCACTGATGGATTGCAGGGTGGTCGTAACCATGGAAACCAGCAGTGTATAATAAAATGGAAAAATTAATCCAGCCAGCAAAGGAAGCAATATGGACAATCACAATACATTGTATTAACCTCCTCTACATATTAAATGCTATTTGCTGAAGTGCGACAACCCCTTTAAGTTTGCTGTCCACTAAAATTCCTAGGTCAGTGTTACCCAGTGTTTTACCATTTAGTATGCAGGGGTGACTTGCATTATTCCTCTCTATGTGTATAACCTTACATTTGTTAGTGTTATACCTCATCTGCCACTTCTCTGCCCAAGCCTCCAATCTATCCAGATTCATCTGTAGCAGTGTACTGTCCTCTTCTGTGTTAATTACTTCACAGAGTTTAGTGTCATCTGCAAAAATTGATATTTTAACATGCATGCCTTCTACAAGATCATAATAAATCATAATATAATATTGAAATTAGAGATGAGCGAATCGAATCTGACGAAGTAGAATTCGATCCGAATTTCAGTAATTATTCGATTCGCACCGATTTAGAATTTCCTGACGATTCGTGGTGATGAATCTTTTTTTTTTTCCCCCCACTAAAATGACGGCTGCACGTGTTTGGACATGGAGAAAGGAACATGAGGGAGGGAGGGATCACCCACAATGCCATGCATGCAGCTAATCAGCAGCCAACCCTGTGATGTCACAGCCCTATAAATAGTGTCAGCCATTTTAGATTCTGTCATTCTACAGTGAACTTAGTGCAGGGAGAGACGTTTGCAGGCGCTAGGGAAAGTGTTAGAAAACCTCATCAAAAGTACAAATTGCTGAATAGAAGTGTAAGGGAAAGGATAGGGAGTGAAGTATTGAAGCAAAACAGGGTTCAATAGGGGTGTTTAGAGACAGTGTGAGATATGGAAAGAAGTGCAACAACAGGGTAATAGGAAAAATCGTATTACACCTTGGTTTCAGTGACTGAGATTCAAAATTGCCATGCTACAGCTCCACATCTCAGGTTTTCCTCTGTAAGGCCTCTTTCACACGACAGTATTTTTTGGGGACTCTGATCCGCATATTTTGCTGATAAGATGCGGACCCATTCATTTCTATGGGTCCGCAAAAAATACTGATAGCACACTGTGTGCTGTCCGCATCCGTATGTCCGTTCCGTAGCCTGCAAAAAAAAAATAGAACATGTCCTATTCTTGTATGTTTTGCAAGGATAGGCATTGTTACAATGGATCCGCAAACAAAAACAGATGCTATACGGACCTCATCCGTTTTTTTTTTTGCGGATCCGCAATTTGCGGACCGTAAAACACAACGATTGTGTGAAAGAAGCCTAATTCTGGTTATTGTTTTTTTTTAACCCTTGTGCGCTGTAGTTACATTTAGTACAGGACTTTTTAGCTGTTTTAGTGTTGGAAAACAGAAAGGGCTTACTAGCTGTTTTGAAATGGGAAAATGGCAGCCCTTTGTAGAGTGTATTAGTGGCTATAAAAAGTTTTAGTTGATATACAGCGCCAAAGTTATTTATTGGCAAACCTACTGGTGTTTCTTAGCTGTGCGAAAAAACATATTATTCGCTCTGTGCTGAAGTGGGAAAGTGATAGCCCTTTGTAGCGTGTAGTAGTATTAAAAAAAAAGTTTTAGTTGGGGTACAGCGACAAAGTTATTTATTGGCAAACCTACTGGCATTTATTAGCAGTGCGAAAAAACGTATTATACGCTCTGTGCTGAAGTGGGAAAATTACAGTCATTTGTAGTGTGTAGTAGTAGCCCAAAAAAAGGTTGATTTGGCCTACAGCGCCAAAGTTCTATATTTTAAAACCTACTGGCATTTATTACTGTTGCAAAAAAAAAACGTATTATTCACTCTGTGCTGAAGTAGTAAAACTACAGCCATTTGTAGTGCGTATTATTGTAAAAAAAGTTTTAGTAGGCCTACAGCGCCAAAGTAATATATAGTAAAGTGTTCTATCAGCTATTAGTGTTGCAAAAAATGTATTATTCGCTCAGTGCTGAAGTGGGAAAATTACAGACATTTGTAGCGTGTATTATTGTCAAAAAAGGTTGCTTTGGCCTACAGCGCCAATGTTCTATATTTTAAAAGCTACTGGCATTTATTACTGTTGCCAAAAAAACGTATTATTCGCTCGGTGCTGAAGTGGGAAAATTATAGCCATTTGTAGCGTGTAGTAGTGGCAAAGAAGTTTTATTTGGCCTATAGCGCCAAAGTTCTATAGTTTAAAACCTACTTGCGTTTATAAGTCTTGTTAAAAAAACGTATTATTCGCTCTGTGCTGAAGTAGGACAATTACAGCCATTTGTAGAATGTAGTAGTGGAAAAAAGTTTTATTTGGCCTACAGCGTCAAAGTTAAACTTTGTCAAACCTTCTGTCGGTTATTAGTGGTGGCAAAAGACGTATTAGCCGTTGTGTGGTGAAGTGGGAAAATTATAGCCCTTTGTAGCGTGTTTTAATTTTCTTTTTATTTATTTATTTGATCAAACAGCATGTCAGGCAGAGAAGTGACAGACCCTGCACAGGGGAGTGGCAGAGGCCTAAATGTTTCTGGCGCAGGCACAGGTCGCAGCAGAATAAGGGGGCGTGGCAGCAGGGTTCACATTGAGAGGCCTGAGCTCCCGGTGTCATCTAGCGATCGGGTCTTGACCAGCAACCCAGCGTCCCAAATGACGTCAGAGACCCCCAGTCAAGAACTGGTGGGTTCGTCAGACACAACCCTTAGTTGGCATGGCCCGGGAGCAGGCCCTGTTTGCTCATCTGTCCACAACCTGCCTCTGTCCTTTTCTGTTCCCTCACCTAGAGAAGTAATGTATGCTGTGGGCTCAGCTCCACTTTACAGCGAGGATGAGCTGGTGGAGGACAGTCAGCAGCTACTGGAAGACAGTCAGCAGCTACTGGCCAGCCAAGATGTGGAGGAGACATCCGCAGCTTTCTCAGTTAGGCAGGCAAGTAGTGATGAGGAGAGTGGCGTGGGAGCTAGGGTTGTGCGCGGTCAGGCTCCCGACCCACAGACAGTTGAGGAGGACATCAGCGACGTGCAGACACTACTCGATGATGATGAAGCGATCGCACTTGGGAGCTGGTTGAATTAGGGCCTTTATCATTATCAGGAGAAGAGGGTGGCAGCTTGCCCGTGAGGCAGCTTAGGAGCCAGCAGGTTGGTAGCGTGGCCGGGAGTCAGCAGGGTGGCAGCAGTGGGAAGTAGGGAGCCAAACGTGCCCGAGGTAGACCACCCACTTCGCAGGAGCCTACCAGGCCGGAAAGTGGTGGTGCAGCGGTTCAAGGAGGCAGTGGCAGTAGTAGCCAATCAGTGAGGAGTGTTGGGGGTAAATTCACATCCTTGGCGGTGTGGCAGTTTTTCGTTAAGCCGCCGAGTGAGGTCAACCTAGACATTTGTAGAGTCTGTGGGCAGAAGGTGAAGCGTGGCCAGGGTGCCAATGTTGGCACCACGACCCTGCGTCAACATATGCAGCATCACCATAAAGTGGCCTGGGAGAACCTTGACTCCAGTGTGGTGGTCCAGCCTGCAGCAGCATCATCCACAGCATTTACCAGTGGCGCCCAACAGATTTCAGGCAGTCAAGACTCCACCACCTCAGCTGAAAGGATCTGTATGTCCTTCCCATCATCTGATGCTCCTGCTCCTGCTCCTCCTCTTACTCCTCGTCAGTCATTCCGTCAGCAATCGATCAGCGAAGCCATTGCCAAGAGACAGCAGTATGCGTTTACACATCCAACGGCGCAGAAGCTGAACGTGCTCCTGGCCAAGTTGCTGGTGCTGCAGTCCCTCCCTTTCCAAGTGGTGGACCCTGAACCTTTCAGAGAACTGATGGTTTGTGCCGAGCCGAGGTGGAGAGTTCCAAGCTGTCATTTCTTTGCCAAACAGGCAGTACCAACCCTGCACAAATATGTAGAACAGAAGGTGGGCCAGTCCTTGAGCCGGTCGGTGTCTGCCAAAGTTCATGGCAGCGCCGATGTGTGGAGCTCTAATTACGATCAGGGACAGTATATGTCCTTTATGGCCCACTGGGTAAATGTGGTTCTGGCACAGCCAAACCAGCAACTTGGCCAGGCGATGCCGCTTCCGCCTTCCGTTCTCAAGCCGTCGCTCCTGCGACAATGTCTGCCTCCTCACCCTCCACCATGTCCTCAGCCTCCAGTGCAGGGACAATTCACAGTGCCCCATCAGCATACCACATGTGCAGGACACGGCGGTGTCACGTGGTTCTACACCTCATTTGCCTGGGCGAGCGGAGTCACACAGGGGAGGAACTCCTCCGCGTCATTAATCAAGAAATCCAATCCTGGCTTTCCCCGCAACAACTCAAAATCGGAACAATGGTGACCAACAATGGGAAGAACATGGTGTCTGCGCTGCGTCAAGGAGGGCTGTGCCATCGTGTTCAATCTGGTTGTCAAGCGGTTCCTAAAGTCTTCTACCCATCTGCAAGGCATCTTAAAAATGGCCAGGAAACTTTGCATGCACTTCAGCCACTCCTACACCGCCAAGCACACCCTCCTTGAGCTACAGCGGCAGAACCGCGTTCCCAAACATAGGCTGATATGTAACGTTTCCACCCGTTGGGTAGTGTTATTGCCACCCACCTCCCCACACTGTGTTCGTGCCACTCTATAGTGTGCTGATGCTGCTACTGTCTCCATAATGTTGTCGTACCATTCTGTAGTCTGCCCATGCGGCTGCTGCTGCTGCTACTACTACTGCAGTCACAGAAAAAAAGTGGTCTAAAATGGCAGAAAATGCTGTTGTGCATTTATGACCGGGGGAGCAAATCCTGCACATGTGGTCCGCTGCTGAACGTAATCCCCAGCAAAAATGCATACAATGGAGGATGCCTGCAGCGGACCACATGCACCACAACAACATCCTACACAGGATAACCAAGTGTGCGGATGTGACAAACTATATAACAAAAATTCACAGAAAATGGTGCACTACAACAGTGAATGCAATTGACAATATATGGCTAACCCTCACACTGATGTTAAAATGAGACTTTTCCAATATACAGTCATGGCCAAAAGTTTTGAGAATGATACAAATATTAATTTTTACAAAGTCTACTGCTTCAGTTTTTATAATGGCAATTTGCATATACTCCAGAATGTTATAAAGAGTGATCAGCTTAACAGCAATTACTTGCAAAGTCAATATTTGCCTAGAAAATGAACTTTATCCCCCAAAACACATTTCAACATCATTGCAGCCCTGCCTTAAAAGGACCAGCTAACATCGTTTCAGTGATTGCTCCATTAACACAGGTGTGGGTGTTGATGAGGACAGGGCTGGAGATCAATCTGTCATGATTAAGTAAGAATGACACCACTGGACACTTTAAAAGGAGGCTGGTGCTTGGCATCATTGTTTCTCTTCTGTTAACCGGTTATCTCTA